>CBVK0102775031.1:0-17042 GCA_900067695.1 Picea abies
TTCTCTTACTCCGCAAAGCATCTTCCTGTGAGGGATTTCACCATAAGGGGGCCACTTTGGAGTTCATCCATATTTACTTGTTATCAACCATGAAAAGACAATAATGAGTCATATTTAAATCAAACAATATTGGTTCCATTACCCAAACCTTTGTGCTGCAGGGCTTTCTTCAAGGGTTGACATCAATGACAACCAACCTTAATCAACATGGAGAGTAATGTATAAGCTATGAAAACAAGGATATACTCACATGATCATGAATTATGAGATATTGATAATATAAGAGAATGGTTGAGCCCTAAAATTTTGGTTATGATGTGTATGAATTTGTAGTTTCTTCATTGCACAAATTACTTATGTATTGTGTATTTGGTATTTATCCACTATATCTGATATATGGATTTGTCTATATAATTATCAACATGGTTAATATCATGTTTATGTTGTTTTAGACTCTCGGTGATATAATTCTTGATATGTTAAAGCATGAATACAAATTATGTTTCACCACACCTGGTGATGCATCCTCTTTGATTCACTTATCCTCACAAATGTCTCGTTTGTGCTTTGGGTGAAACCTCCTTCCCTTGTGGAAGGTTTAATATACTGACACTTGTAGACTACATCATTATCTTTGTTGGTAACCTCTGAGAACTCTGGTATCCAATTTTGTGCCAACAAGGAGTAGTAGTCATCCCAAGGGCCAAGGTAACAAATAATGAGCCCCTTGGTTATTTCAAAGTGTCGCAACCCTAGAGGAAGATGAGGCATAGAGTGTATATGTGGGATAAATGAAGGAGGACGTAGGATCCTCTAGTGGTGGGGGAGAAGAATTAGTGATTGTATATGGCCTTACACAACTGTAGATAGGAAATTATTTGGGTCCCCTCATAAGAAATGTTAGAAGGGATGTTCTTACCCCCCTTTGAACCACCCCCTTATGCATTTGTAATCAAGAGGAAAGAACAACAGATAGTGAGTTGGTTGGAGTAGGATAAATAGTAGAAGGAGATAGACATGAAGAGACGATTTAAGAAGAAGGTGAAGTTAGTTCTACTTCAACAAGAAGAATATTAGTAGTGAGGATTTTGACACCCAACAATCATATTGTAAGAGTGGGTTTGATGTTGAAGATGGAGAATCAAGATAACACCTTGATGCTACCCATGTTCCATGGAATGGGTAAGGATGATGTGGAACAACATTGGTTCACATGTGAATTAATATGGTTTGTGAAGAGGATCATAGATGAAGCAGCAAATATTGTGTAGATGGAAACCACGTTTAGGGAGATATATGTTCCATGGAATGGGTAAGGATGATGTGGAACAACATTGGTTCACATGTGAATTAATATGGTTTGTGAAGAGGATCATAGATGAAGCAGCAAATATTGTGTAGATGGAAACCACGTTTAGGGAGATATCCTTGATGTGGTACATTAAGTACAAGTCCACTATACCAATGGGAAAAACCAAGTCTCTAATAGAGATCAAGAGGTATTTACTTAAGTAATTTCAAAATCTCAAGTCCAAATCTCAATGTATTATTGAGATCAAGGAGATTAAGAAACAAGAAGGAGAAACCATGTGGGATTATGACCAAAGGTTTAAGATTTTGTTGGATAGGTTGACATTCCATATTAAATATGTAAAACATAGAGAGTGGTTTATTGCGGGGCTTATTCCCCACATATGAGTCCCACTCACATAGTAGAAGGTGATGAATCAAGAGAAGGAAGTGGAAATTGCAATGTGCCTTGAAGCTACACCAAGAGGGGCAGAGAGATTGGTAGGATTGGAATAGGTGTAGTTTCAACTGGAAAATAGGATGATGCAAATCTAATATATGGCCAAGAAAAAAGTTATGAATGATAATATATGGTGTAGCACATGTGACGCTGAGGGGAATCACAAGTATGAGTGCCCTGTACCTCTAAACTATGTTGTGATGGGGGTGCCAAGTCCATTCCCAACTGAGTCCTGAATGGAATTGTATGAGATATATCGATAGTGGGTCCATTCTCTACCTCATTTCCCAACTTTTCATAAGTATCAAAATATGCATCATACTCCATTTTCTAAGTTCTATAAATATGTGGGACATGATGTCAATAATTTCTAGTCACTCCAACTAATGCAAGACAATACCTATGATGCTTTCTAGGTATAGGAAGAACAAAATGGTGGTGATAATGGTGGTGCAGAGAGAGGAATATACCAAGGAGGTACAAAAGGTGGATATGGGCATGGTCATAGTTGAGGATATGGTGGATGGGGAGGTTGGCCCCACACTCGTTTCAATTGTAGAGAGATTGGTTGTGTATAAATGTTTTTCACCAAACTGCGTGTGCTTTATGAATATTGTTACAGTCCTGAACATGTCACAAATGAATTTTTGGACCTACTAAAGAAGTGGTATAAAAATAATATGCATTGCAATATGGTGCATGCAGAGCCACATAAGAATATGAAGAAATATGAGGAATTTGATGTATGGGTGATAACGCGCGAGAGAGAGAAGATAGGAAGATACTTTGAGTAGGTTGAGAGTTCAGGTTAGAATCTATAGGGGAAGATAAAAGAAGAAACACAACCCCCACCTACATTTGATGTTTCCCTATAGAATCACGTTTCCCATGATGTGCAAAGAGCCATGGAAGAAGAAAGAGCGTGTGAAGATTTGCAGTATGCAACACAAATATCACTTGAAGAGGCTTATATCCTTGATGAAGTGAAACAAGTGACAAAAATTTTGTTGGAGGAGGCCCAAATCTAAGAAGAAGTGCAACAAGAGACACAAAGATTGCTAGAAGAAGGTCATTCCTAGGAGGAGATGCAACATGTAACACAAATATCATTGGAGGAAGATTGTATGAATGAAGGTAAAGGTTGATGGAAGAAGCATATAGACATGAATAGTTATGACGTGTCTAATAGAGGGAGTGTTGATGCATGCAATTTTGGGGAACAACAACACAATCAAGGAAGAAAGTAGAAAAAGGACCAAAAAAGGAGTGCATGATGAGATGCAAGGAAAAGAAACATGCGGAAGAACGAAAGTAAAAAGGAAGAAAGAAGGATGCGGATCAACCTTGCATAGGAAGGTAGAATGTGGAAAAACCTAATCCTCTTAGGGTTAGGATTTTGGTCATTGATGTAATGGATTTCAACCCATTTTTGTAGTATAAATATGTATTGTAAGATCTGAATTGATAATATAATTGGAGCTAAGGTGATGATAGTTGAGTAGTGTGAGAGAATAACTTGAGTGACCTAGTTTTTGTGAGTTGGTTTTGGTTCAGAGATATGGAGCTATTTTTGGAGATGATATTGTTTTGAGATATATGCATTGTAATAGAGGGAAAGGTTGCAATATGTGGAGCTTGGTGTGACCTTTTTAGCCTCATGATTATCACCAAACTTATGATGTAATGCACACAACGTGAAACTTTGATGAAGAATAATAAAGAAGAAAAGAATGTCATATATTTTTGGAAGTAGCCTAGGGCCGTTAACCATGTTAAATCATTGTGTCACTGTGTGGAATGTTTATGTTTTGCAATGGTTTATGATGAATGAATAAATTTGTTAAGTAGTAAAATGTAGCTCGCACTAGAAAAATTATGTTATTTATTGAAGAATGCATGTTAAATGGTTGCATATGGTTATTGAATGGTATATTTGGATTTAATGATATGGTAGAATGGTAGATCTGATGAATGTTGAAGTAAGAAGAATTCCTAACATCCTCAAAGAAACATCCCTTCCAAGGCTGCAAACATCTGAGACCTACAACCACCCATAAATCCATCTTGGGTGAGTCTTCATTGTGCACTTTGTGCAGAGTGTTTCCTTATGGTCTCCAAAAGGGCCGATGGTTTGTAGGGGTTTTTTGGAGAACTAAAGTAGAACCTAGGTAAGCCCAAAAATATCCAACAAATGGTTCTGCTTCCAATTAGAACTCAGAAGATGAGATTGGAGGGGATTTGATGAGAAGGATAGTGAAGAGAATGGATTGGTAGAAGGGGATGTTCAGGTCATGGAATCCAACTAAGAAGGATATTGAAATATGGTTGGAGACAAAAGAGCTTGAGCTCATGTAGAAGGACAATAGAAACCCTAAGTATACTCCACACTAGTATTTTCAAAGGTATTCTTTTACTAATATTCATGAGGAATTTTTCTATTATTTTCCATAGTTACTGTAGGAGTGGATACTGAGATTGAAGGACTATCATCCAAATAATCAGATAAGACTAGTAGAGTGGACTACTAATAATATGGCATGGATACTAGGAGTCATTAATAAATTCATGCGTTCAGTGGATTTCTGGCTAGACAACAATATTGCAGTATTTATTACTTAGTTTGCAGTCGATACTACGAAGTATTACACTGTTGCAGAGAAAGAATTTTTTAAGAGACCAAGGGGAAGGTACATTATATCACTTTACAGATCAATCAATATTTTATTAAATGATAAAGGAGTGATGACAATGGAGTCATACAACTAAATTACTCTGCATGCATGGGGGAAATAAGGGAAGCATTAAGGAAGATCTGAGATATGGAGAGGGCTCTAGAGAGAGGCCAAAAGAAGGAAGCAGTGGAACCCATTATGATGGATGAGGAAAAAACTAGGGAAATAATGGAGAGAGCAAAAGTGACACGCAACATAATCCATACTAGTATAATATCAATAGTAAAAAGATGGAAGTAGTCGATCGAGAGGGATTGGAAAGTGATGAAGAGAAGGTAGAGGATATTTTTGCTATGGGGAATATTGAGGAAATAATATGAGCCCCGTATGAGAGGAAAACCATAGGTCAAGGTTCCATCACAAAAGAAGGATCTCCATTCCATATCTGAATTAGTGTGGAACCCTGAACCGCACGTGCGACTAAGACATCTGAAGAAGAAGAACCATTTAGAAAACCAACAATTATTGGTAGAAGAATTTTAGTAGGACACGGGTCCAATGGAAATTTAAGTAGAAGTACAAATTCAAATAGAAGTAGTTAATTATATACACCTTGAGGAGGTGGTAGTAAAACAAAATTTACAATGGAAGGAGATGATCCAACTATTCGGTTACCATAGTTTCATGGAGAATGGTCGGAGGAACTAGAGAAGCACTTCTTTATTTGTTAGAAACTTTGGGCAGCTAAAAACATTAGATATGAAGATACAAAAGTGGCACAACTTGCAATCAAAATTAGAGACCACACACTAGACTAGTATATGGTCCTCGCAGTAAACAACCCACAAGAAGCACCTACAACCATCATAGATGTGAAGAAGACATTAATCAATGAATTCCAATGACCAAGTTCAGAGGATGAGTACATGAATGAGATGATATAAATCAAACATAAGCCATGAGAGTCAGTTTGGAAATTTGATCATAAGTTCAAGAGACTGAAATGTAAGATGAAGTATCCTACAATAGATATGCAAAATAGACACCTATTTGTTAATTCATTATGTCTACATCTTAAGTATCCATTGAGGAAAATGTAAGTTCCAAAATCAGTCTAAGGATTTGCAAGAAGCCTTGCAATTGGAAGAAAAACAACATAAACATATAGATCCAATTGTAGAAGAGTTGAGAGCATATATCAAGAGTATGACATTTCAGTTGAATCAGAACAAAGGAATGAAGAAAAGGGAAGTTGTATGGTTTACTTTATGCAGAATAGAAGGACATCATAAGAATGAGTTCCCAACATTTGCGTAGTACTTAGGATAAGGGATGCCAAATACCTTACCTATAGGAAGACCATGGTGTGAAATATATAGAAAACATGGACATGATCCCTATTATTGTCCAATGATTCAAAAGTATCAAACAGTGCCAAAGAGTGCATTCTAGCATTTCTGCAAGTTGGTAGGACCTGAAGACAAGGATTGCATAACCTTGGAAATAATGAAGGAGAGGACCTCAAATGCATATACGATGTAGGATAAACCTATGATAGGTCCACCTATGCATAAGTATAATAACACACAATAATTTACAACACCACTGAAGTATAATAATGTGCAGCAGTTTGCAACTCCACCACAATATAATAATGCACAACCACAATATAATAAGGGACCACAGTTTAATACATTGCAAGGAGACAATCAAGGTAATATATGAGGCTTCAAAGGATGAGGCCATGGAGGAAGAGGATTTGGAGGAGGTAGAGGACCAGTAACCTATCTCAATTGTCTTAAACTTGGACATTATGCAATGGATTGTCGAAAACCACCAACAACATGTATGTATTGTCGCATAGTAGATCACAATAAAGAAGATTTCCCAACACTTCTATTAATGATACAAGAAAAGAGGAACCAGAACAACCATAATGTTCAATGGGTTTATGTACAAACTAGAGAAGATGATGAGAAGAAGATTCATAAAGTTACTAGATTTGGAACCAAGATAGGAGAAGATGCAACAAAATAGGATCAGAACCAATACAAGCGGGTTAGAAAGAATAGAACACCTCAACAACATTTCAATGCGCGGAAAGAAAAGGAGATATTTAAGGAGTCCAGACAAGAAATTTTGAAGGAGAATATTGTTTCTACTTTAGGTACAAAGGAAGGAGATAATGTACCAGTATATGATATGCCTCACCTATTTGATTATACCAACAAAGATCAGTCTCCAAAAAAAGTAAGTAGACGTAGAATATTTTTGGGATCTTCTTTGAAGTTGTTGAATGATAAATCATCTATACAAATGATACAAGGTATGTTAGAAAAATGTGATTTTGGAGAAGAAATACAAATGAAATAGAAGAAAATAAATCATTTCCGTAGAAAGACAAGAGAAAATAGAGAGTTCAGATTGAATGCTAATATTGGATATTTTAACATGTGTGATATCATACTAGATTTGGGGTATGAAGTAAATTTTTTTCCTAAGAAAACATGGGAATCTATGGGGGAACCTACATTGGGATACTCTTCCTAAGAAAACATGGGAATCTATGGGGGAACCTACATTGGGATACTCACTTATTTATATGAAATTGGAAAATCAACATAGGGTGATACCAATTGGTATATAGAAGGGAATACCATTATATTTAGATGGTGTGCACACTATGGCATACTTTGAGGTAATTGATATAGTGGACAACACTACACCATATCCATGATTGTTGGGACTGGATTGGACTTTTGATAATCAGGATATTATAAACTTGAAGTATAGGAAAACGATATTTGAATCAAGAGAATATAGAGTCATTTCGCCAATAGATCCTTCTGAAGGAGGAATATATGTTGAACCCGCGACAAACAAATTCATTACAAAAGAGATAAACCAATTGTACATAACTATAACAAGTGAGGAATATTATGTTAATCCAAATATATATGGAATGTTGAGTTGGATAACTATTATTTCTTGTGCTTTAGAATTTGACACATGACTGGAAAATTTTCAACAGTGATTGCATGAGCTATCTACCAAAAGATGTGCAAGAATCGTGTGTGCACTGAGATGGGTTGGTACAAAGGTAAGAGAACCTCCAAATTTTTATGGTAAGAATTATTTAGAATGATTCTTAACTAAGTTTGAGTTAGAAGTTTTTGAAATCCATAGGTTACCAGTTTTAGACATTACCTTAAAATATACACCTACATGTTGGTGGGGTAATCATAAAGAGAAGATTCAGAATTGGTATCAATGCAAAGTTGGTGGGGTAATCATAAAGAGAAGATTCAGAATTGGTATCAATGCAAAAGACTATTGCGCATCAGATTTGGCGCAAAATAAGAGAAGAAATAGATGTAGAAATATCATGGATTAGGACAACCAAAAGAATATATAGACAGATGCATAAACCAATGGATATTGGTACCACCATAGAAGTGGCCACATCACTTTATTCATACATTTGAGGGAATCCTAATGAATTGGTATACAGAATTGGAACTACGTAGAGGAACTGTAAATTGTGGAGATTTTCAGTAGAACATTGTGATTACATTTGCATTTGAACATGAGAATCCATAGATAGATACAATATTGAAGTTGATAAAATAGAGGATATTTAAAGAACCTGAAGTCGAAATAGTAAGATCTTATCAGAATCATAATCGATAGATAGTGAGAGAATTATTACATTGTTACCACGTCGCAAAAGATGATATATCATAAGAAAACCCACGCAATATTAAAATTATAGAAGTTGAAGGGGAAAGAGAAGTAGAAGGTCCAAATTTAGAGTCAAAACAATTTTATGCACCATTGAAGAGAAGGAAGTTAAATATTGGAATAGAAGAGAATCCAAAAATTGCAAGTATTTGGGACTATTGGGATAACCAGATAGTGGAAAGAATAATGGATTTATTGCATGAGTATAGTGACATATTTCCAATGACATTTTTAGAAATGAAAGGGGTAGAAGGAGAAATTGGAGATATGAATACCCCCTTGATACTAGATGCCAAACCAATAAGACAGATACCATATAGATTGAATCCAGTATATGAGTAGAAAGTGAAGGAAAAAACTTGATAAAATGTTAGAGGCTGGGATAATAGTACCTGTTGAAGAATGTAAGTGGATTAGCCCTATGGTAGCTCAAGAGAAGAAGCAAGGGGGAATAATGATCTATGTATGCTTGAGAAATTTGAATGATGCATGTCTTCATGATCCCTTCCCTACTCCATTTACAAATAAAGTCTTGGAGAATGTAGGAGGACAAGAAGCATGCTCATTTACTGATGGATTTTTAGGGTATAACGAGATCATAATAGCACCATAGGATCATCATAAGACTACATTTTCTACATAATGGGGGTCATATCAATACATAGTGATTCCATTTGGATTGAAGAATTCCCCTTATATTTTCTCAAGGGTAGTGGTAGCTGCATTTAAGGATTTTATTCATCAATTTTTAGAGGCTTATCTAGGTGACTGGAAATTATTTATCTTATTGAAATATCATGTTGAAGTTTTGAGATTGATGCTACATAGGTGTATACAGTTTCAAATCTCTTTGAACATTAATAAATTCATATTCAATACACCATTTGTAATTTTTCTAGGGAATGTGGTGTGTAAATAGGATATGTTGGTTGATCCTACGAAGATTGTTTTCATTGTAAATTTACCACCATCGAAGTCAGTGCACCAATTGAGAGCTACACTTGGTCATATAGGCTACTATAGAAACTTTATAAATAATTATGCACATATTTTTGCACCCATGGATAATTTTTTAAAGAAGGATATGAATTTTCAGTGGAATGATGAGTGCCAACATAGTTTGGACACATTGAAGGAGAAAATGGTGATATCTCCAATTCTAGTGTTTCCATATTGGTCAAATGAGTTCTATGTTCATGTGGATGCATCTTTAATAGCTCTTGGAGTAGTATTGAAACAACCAGGAGAAGGTGATATAGATCACCCAATACCATTTGCAAGCAAGAAGCATTCATATTTAGAACAAAATTATAATACAAAAGAAAGAGAAGGTTTGGCTATGGTGTATGCATTGCAAAAGTTTAGGCATTATTTGTTATGCCAACATTTCAAGATGTTCACATATCACTCTGCTCTTAAATACCTGGTAAACAAGCCAGTCTTGGGGGGAATAATATGTAAAAGGTTTTTGTTATTCCAAGAGTTTGATTTTGAAGTAATTGTGAAGCATGGAAGATTGAATGTAGGGAAATATCATCTGTCTGGGATAACTAATGGAGAGGAACCAAGAAGTTTGGAGGACAATTTTCCCATTCCAAAACTCTTTTCAATGCATATTGATGGTGAATATTTTTCTAATATCATTGAATTTATGAGAATAGGATTTTACCCAAAGGAATATACCACTATGCAGCAGAAGAATTTGGTGGTCATTGCTACAAATTATTAAGTTATTTCAAGATATTTGTATAAACTAGGAGCAAACAATATTTAAAGGAGATGTTTTATGGAACATGAATGTCCTATAATCTTAAAGAAAGAAAATGACGGAATAGATTGAGGACAGTATGCAGGGAAAACAACTGAGTAGAAGATACTATGTGCATGATTATGGTGACCAACAGTTTCTAAGGATGCAAAAGAGTATTTTCAGGCTTGTGATGTCTATCAGAGGGTAGGAAATCCATCCAGGAGGGATGAGATTTTATTAAGACCTTAGGTAAATCTTAAAGTGTTTGACAAATGGGAAATTGACTTTGTAGGTCCAATTAATCCACCAACTAGAAGATCATGACAAATTTATATCATTACAACGGAAAAATATAGAACCATATAAGATGAAGAAACAATGGTAAAACATTGCAGTGCAAAGACTACAATGCACTTGTTATTTGAACATGTAATTACAATATTTGGATGCCCTAGGATTTTGATGAGTGATCAAGGAACTCATTTTATTAACAATACCATTCAAGCAATGAATGAAGAATTTGAGATACACCATCAGAAGAGCACTCCATACCATCCTCAAGCTAATGGAATAGTGGAAGCATTTAATAATATTTTGGAGAATTCCTTAACTAATATTTGCAATGTAAACATAGATGATTGGGATTTGAGGATACCAACAATATTATGGGCTTATAAAACTACATGCAAGAATATTATAGGGAATATTCCTTTCATATTGGTGTATGGACATGAAGTAGTAGTCTCTTTGGAGTATTTGATACCTAGTTTGTGCATTGTAGCCATTACAAACATGACAAAAAGAGGCAGATATCAAGAAATATTGGCTTAAATCACGGAATTAAAAGAAGAGAGAATTATGGTTGGTTTCCATCAGGAAGTACAAAAAGAAAAGGGAAAATATTGGAATGATAGAAACATCAAGAAGAAAAAATTTAAGGAAGGAGATCTGGTTCTCCTCTATAATAGTAAATACTTGTAGCATCTAGGGAAATTATGAATGCATTGGATAGGGACATATGAGATAAAGTCTGTCACAAATGGAGGTTTTGTGCAACTGCAGTACTTAATAGGAAAGGATATTCAAGGATTAGTGAATGGCAATCAAATGAAACTATATAGGGGTAGTTGAACCAGTAACCCTCAGTAGTTGCAATGTAGAAAAGTACAGTTGTACATAGTGTATATAGTAGTATTTAAAAGAAGAAAAAGGAAAAAAAATGCAAAAAGATGCAGTAGATAGATAAGTGGTAGAAATGCAATTGGATAATACAATGTGCAGTAGATAGTAAGTGGTGTGACAAAATAGGAATACCCTGCATACTAGAAAAAGGTGACTAGACATAAAAAGCCATACGTCAAGAAAATAAATTGTCAGAAAGAGGAAAATGATAGTGGTCGTAAAAGTACAGTCGTGATAGAGCATTTATGACAAGAACTATAAAAGAAGGAAACATGAAAAAGAAGACTAATTGCGACTTGAAGAAAAGGAGAGATAAAGGAATAAATTCAAGACTGAGTAGGTATTTTTGAGTGGTAGTGAAGATTCAGAGCAACTTTTGTAGGATTTAGAAGAATGGAACCACCGAAGGTCGGATCTCTCAACATAATTGCAAGGAAAATACATAACACCACGAGATATCCACCGAAGAAAGTAGCCAAAGCAATAAACCCTATTCAGTCAGAGGTATTGGTGGACATGGATGCCATTCCTTCACTGTTGATTGAACTAGTAAGGACAACAATTGTGGAGGAATAAGAACAATAGGTTCCAACAACAGAAGAGATGGAGGTCGATACACGGGAAGAAATAAAAAACCCTAGAATAGAGAAAAATATCACACAACAACTTGGTTTGGGATCATCACAATATATGGATGATAATGATGAGGGGCGAACAAAGTCATATGATACTAGAGGACAAGCCAAAGAAGCAAAAAAACATGTTGCAGATCCAGTGCAATAGGCGAAGGAAGTACTGGTGGAAGATGTTACAGGACAACAAGATTCAGATACATAAGAAGAAAAGGATACACACCAAGAAGAAGGGACATTAACAGAGACAAAAAAAACAAAGGGAAAACATACAGTACAAAGATCATCGTGCAAATAGAAAGAAGAAACAATGACACTACCACGCATACCCAAAGGAGTCATGATTCTTCCTGACATATTAGGATGTGTGGATAAATTGAGGTATTCAAACGATGATATTTTAGATAGGGAAAAGTTCCTTGAGTTTGCGTCATAAGTATATATGGAGAGAAGAGGTAAAACTTCATCAGGAGTTCCAATTTTAGAGCCAAAGTAGTGGTAATAGGGTTTAGTGGTTCATGTACCATGAACCTATTGAAAATTCCACACTTCAGGAGGGGAAAGGATGTTAATGCCTGTGTGAAATAGTTATTGGCCTTGGTGCGTGGGAGTTTTCTATGAATGGACAGGAGGGTATCAAAATATGTAGATATGATTGCATATATTACAAGTTTTTCAATAGATGGAGAAAACCCAACACAATATTTGGATGACAAGGCAAAGGAGAAATCTATGGAAGAGGAGATGAAGAAGACATATATCACTAAAAGAGGATCCAAGCGGTTTATAATTAATATAATTAGTGAACCAACAACTAGATTGGAGACCAATATGTTCACTTGTAAAATTCTAATGAAATGTCACAAGGAATAAGAACATATAGGAATAATAGAAGCAATCATGCAATGCATGAAGAGGTCTCTACTCAGTTGGACCCCATACTTACTAAATTTGTTTTTGGATGACTGTAAGGATGCATAGGATCTTAGAGAAGAGATCCATTATGCATGGTTGATTATATTGATAGCTTTGGTGGTTTGGGGAGAACCCAAATAGAGTGTCTTTTACCTAAGGAGAGGAAAGCATCACGCAACAAAGTATACTACATTGTGGCACACTTCAGACACAAAACAAAGGAAGGAAAATTATGTTATATTTTATATGTATTATGATGAGATGTTAGAAACATTGGATAAGACATGAAGGATACCACTAGAAATGGTGAAAGAGCATCATATCATAGTGAACTTTAAGGCTTACAGACACAATATGTGGATCCAAGACAAAAGGGATCCCAAGAAGGAATGGTTACAACCAATATATTGTGTGATAGAAGAAGAGGTACAATGGTCCATGAAAGGATGACTTGAAGAATGGAGGGTACAAGTAGCTTCCAAGAAGGGATCAAAAGGAAAGAAACAAGCATAAGATGACACTTCACATAAAGTCAAATAGTCCAACAACGAATACAATAAAGGTAGAAGAACGCATGAAAGAAATAGGGGGGAGTGTAACACTTAGAAAGCCAAGGTAGAAGAACCCTATTCCTAAACCTTCAACACAGGAGAAGGACCATGCAAAGGTAACAAATGGAGTACATAAGGATAACAATGTTCCTATTCAGGAGGAGGTAGGAGGAGTAGATTTACCAGACATGTACGTCCCAGGTACATCAGTGCAGAAAAAGACACTACCCATGAAGACGAAAATATTGCAGTAAGGAGGTCAGTGAAAGAATATGAAGGTGCATAAGGGCATTCCATAATTCACATTAACAGAAGATGATGCAAAGATGGTTGCAAAGAGAGTATAGAAAAATGTAACAGAGGCGTGGGATGATGCAAAGAAACAAAGGGGATAAATATTTAATAAGTTTACATAGGTTAAGGAGGCATTAGAGAAACTTCAACTTACTAGCACACAGAAAAGAGGATAAGTGAAACAATAAACTTCACAAGAAATATTAGTTACAGTGCAGGAGATGGTACAAATAATATCAATGGGGAGTGAATTTTTTTTTATTACTCAGGACATGTTGTAGGTTGATAAGGAGATAGTGAAAAAGAAATTAAAGGACATAGATCACTTAGACTTGGCACTTCCCAAGGTCCCAAAGAAGGAATTATATAAACTTCAAGTCATCATCATGTAGGATATTCAATTAAGTTCTTGTGCAGATGCGTCAAGTCTATAATTGGTCATTGAAGTAAAGAGGACACTGAATTTGAAAATCTAAAATGTTCAGTTCGAGATATATATGAAAAAGTAGAACATTGGCATAATGGATTAGAAAGTGGAGGAAGTCTTTAAAACAAATCCTTAAAGTGCAAAAGAATGGGATAATTTACCAATAGAGGATAAGATCGAAAAGATAGTGCAGGCTATGGAGGCATACAGGAATCACATTAGAGATTTGAATGAACTCCTATCACCTTGCATGCCACCAGATTTCAGAATGAAGAGGGAGTAGGAGGTGACAATCCATAAGGAGAGTATTGCTCAAAACATTTAGGAAATCATAGAACTATATGATATGAGCGCACAATTATGGACTAACCTCTAGGAATATGAGAAACTACAGGAGCTAGAATGGAAGGAAGAGGGAGTAAATACTACAGTACAGGAACTCAAGCAAAGGGAAAAATAAATGAACATATCAGATAAGCTGAAGAGTGTGTAGGAATTGAAGAACTTGCAGATAGAGCTAAAGAGAATATAAGTAGAGAAGCAGTTAGATCAGCCTAACTTGGAGACACTACAAGAAGGAGAATAACAAATGTTGACTGATATTGATGCAAGCAAGGAGAAGATTGGAAAAATCAACTTGGAGACCAAAGATTTGTTGAACGAGCATATAACTTCACAAACTTTGGAGTGTGTAGCAGAGAAGAGTGCACAGGTAAACACTCAATTTGATGATATTGCAGGAAAATTCCACACACTAGAGAAGTCACTATAGGATGAAAACATTCCCTGAGTAGCTCGAGACGAGCCACATGTGATTTTTGGGGGCCTTTTGGCATAGGCCATTTTGGGGAACACCGCAAAAATAAAGGAAGACAATAGAAAAGAGACCAAAAAAGGAGCACGCACCGAGATGCAAGGAAAAGAAGTGAGTGAAAGTAGGAAATTCAAAGGAAGAAAGAAGGGCATGGATCAACTGTCCATGAGAAGGTAGAATGTGGACAAACCTAATGCACTTAGGTTTAGGTTTTTGTTCATTGATGTAAGGGGTTTTAACCCATTTTTGTAGTATAAGTATGTATTGTATGATCTAAGGAGATCATCTAATTGGAGATAAGGTAATGATAGTTGAGTAATGAGAGATAATAACTTGCATGACCTAGTTCTTGTGAGTTGGTTTTGGTTGAGAGTCGTGGAGCTATTTTTTGAGATGAGTCTGTTTTGAGAGATATGCATTGTAACATAGGGTAATTTTGCAATTTGTGGATCTTGGTGAGACCTTGTTAGCCTCACCATTATCACCAAACTTATGATGTAATGCATGTAGCATAGAACTTTTATGAAGAATAATAAAGAAGCAAAGAATGCCATATCTTTGTGGACATATCCCAATGGGGGTGAACCATTGTAAAACATTGTCTCACTATGTGGAATGTTTATTTTTTGAAATGGTTTATGATGATTGAATAAATATGTTAAGTAATAAAATGCAATGTGCACTAGAACAATTATGTTATTTACTGAAGAATGAATGTTAAATGGTTGCATATGGTTATAGAATGGTAGATATAGATATAATTATATGGTAGAATGGTATATCTAATGAATGTTGAAGTAATAAGAATGCCTAACATCCCAAAAGAAACATCCCTTCCAATTCTATAGACATCTTATTCATGCATCCACCCATAAAGCTATCTCGGGTGAGACTTCATTGTGTACTCTGTGCACAATGTTTCCTTATGGTCTCTAGAAGGGCTGATGGTTTGTAGGGTTTTGTTGGAGAACTAATGTAGATCCTGGGTCAGCCCAAACATATCCACAATGGATATTGAGGAACAACACCTTGAGGAGTTGAAGCATGAAACACACAACATAACATTGTGCGACTTAGGCCACGAGACATGCATTGGATATTGATGAGCCTGATTATTGCCTATTTCAAGGGCTCATCTTTGGCATATTTTTTCACCATAAAATGACTTAATATTTTCTTTTGACCATATGTAATATTAATTCATGGGTATTTTCCATGTTTCTTAGTGAATGTGTGTTGAAGTGGATTTTTTTGTATAATGTGCCTTTTTTCTCTAATGTTTTTTTCCAAAGATGTGTATTCCTCGAAGTAAATTGAACTTCAAGAGTAAGGGGTGCCAACACATTATAAACAAGGGATTTTTTCTCCCTCAAATCACTTCCAACCAAGAATAAAGGGACATTGTCCCCACCTACCTCCAAGCGTGCTCCCTGTGCATTAATGATCACTCCTGATTAACAACAATTGGAGATACATGTGTAATGGGATGGGATCCTTCATTTATTCAATTCTCTCCTCAATTTAGGAAGGTGGATCAAATTGTCAATATATATATATAACTCTAGTCTAGGAGATAAGAGGGATATGTATAGATAATTTTTTGAGAATTATTGTATGGGGACTTTTTGAAGACCTTTTTTGAGAACTCAGATCCTTCCTAGTCTGTATGTGTTACAGATATTCATTAAATAAAGATGGTTTTTATTTCAGTCCATTAAAGTTTTTTTGGGATCCTTTTGCTTCCTGGGTAGGGCCCATCCAAGAGGGTTCAAGGACCCTATTACAATTTATGTAGTTTCTATGCATGTTTAGATATTATTTTATTCTCTTTTGAAGTTTAATATAGCTTTTCATGATTAATTCTAGCTTTTGTTAAAATTGTCATTGATTATCTAGTCATAATAGGCATCATATAAAAATGCTCAGTAGCCTTTTGGAGAACTCTTAGGTTCCTCCCAAGGCCAATAACCTCAGATTCACTTCATTTATTTATAGTCTAGAGTTTTTCATGCTTTTAAATATGTTCACTATCATTTTGAACTTCATTTTACTTCATGTACGAATTTTCTTTAGAAACGATACAGTTCCTGTAGAAACTACATAGTTCCTGTAGAAATATCTTGTAGACTTATTTCAACTTCATATTTTGATTTCAATTAATATTATTTTCATGAAATCATCAATAAACAATAAAAAAGCATTTAGATTTCTATTGATGAAAGGGTTAGACAATTATCTTATTTTATTCATGCATTAGTTTAGCTTTACTTCAGTTACAACTTTATGTCATAACTTAGATTGAATTCATCTTTTT
>CBVK0102775050.1:0-13268 GCA_900067695.1 Picea abies
TGCAATGCAAAGATGTAGATGAAGACCATGTATGTAAAGACAACTAATCTATCACTAATCTATACTAACTTATCCTATCTAGGAGCAATAATAACATAACCGGTGAGTTATAATGCAACCAAAGCTTTAAACAACTTTAATATAGTTAGCTATATAAAAGGAGAAAGATTGAAACAAATAGCATACGTAAGTGTGTAACTAGATTAGTCTATATCACAACCACATACACTGAAACAAATCACAAAAATGAAGACATTGGAATATTCAAAGGAATATCAATAACTATAGAATATCATAGATTGTATAAGAATTAGTCTAGAACAAAACAAAGCATTCTTATAGTTCATAGAAACAAAAAATATATTCACTTGAAATAGTTCAAAGATTCGATCCATTTCTACACAAAATTTCTTCAATAACATGTTGGCCCTGAGGAATTCTTAATATTCATTAACACTGTATATTTCTTGAAAAAATTCTTGGGTCTATACAATGCTTGAAAAGAAAAAAAAAGTCCTTGTTAAGGGAGTCTCTAGTCTATTTTATAAAAATAATAGTAACTCCTATTTGTATTTTCTCCTTCTTCTTGAAGAGGCAGTTACAAAACTGTTCACATTCCCTTCTCTCATGACAAGTGGAAAAAATGACAAAACTTTAGGTAGTTAGGAAAAGGACGAAAAGAAAAAACAATTGTTTGTCCTTTTCCTATGATTTTTTTCTCCGGAGATAAGCTGTCCAAACTTCCAAATGGTTATACAACGATTCAATCCTCCTATAAGATAGTTGTTCCAAAATTGCTTCGATCATGGAAATTGTATCATTGAGGGTGCTCATATCTTTCTCTAGTCTTGTCATATAAGCCTGTATCATGGTATGGAGCTTGACCGACTATAGCAGATTTTGATCAATGAGATCGATAGAGACAAAGGTTGATGCTTCAACTATTTTTATCCTCCGACTTGTACTTTCCTATATCACATTCACTAACTCTTCCATGACCAAATTCTACCCAAGTTCATCTAACCTTGGGAGATGACCATTCCTTATTAATACTTTGGCAGCTTTATGAGTTCTTGAACAAATCCTCACTACCTTGGTTACTTCTTTTTCCGCTCGTTTCCCTACCTGTTAGCAATGATCGAATGCATATAGGTCTATTTTCCTTGCTGATTTTGAGGGTCTATACAATTATGAAGGTGCATCAATATTATCTGCTATTCAAGTACCAATGTCTGCTATACCTTCCTGGATAGTGTTGTATTATGTCAGCTACATTTTTATCTGGTCGTTTTGTTCAATAACTGTTGCAGCCACATTTTGTAAGAGATACAGGTTGGTGTACATATCGATGATGACACCCTCCAGATAATTCCTCAGTTTTTACACCTTGGTTTTAAAATTGAGAAGACTTATTTCATCTATCTTAATTTGCTAAAGCCTCTCTTCTAAATCTTTGATCCTCATTTCATTTTCCTCGTTCTATTGGCACAACCTTTGTATATTGTCTAAAATTGCATCCATGAATGAAAATCTTGCCCTATCTGTTGCTATAGGGTCTTCCCTGACATCTCCTATGATGGGAACTTGGGTCACTCTTGACAAAGGAGCTCCTTCTGCTACTGGAACCTTTTTAATGATTTCTTGTACGATTCGAACGGTTCTTCTATTGTACGTGAAACTACAGAGATACAATATTTTGGTTGACTAAAAAGGTTCCCAAGGCCCAAGACCTAAACCGCTACTCATTGATTCTTCTCTTGCACCTGCGGTGGATGTTCCAGGGACATCCAAGTCCATCGAGTGTGTGTCACCCTCTCTATCATTTGCATTCTTTTTCTACCTTTCTTCTTTAACAACTTTATCTGCTGCTTACTTTTTTGCCAATTCTGTAGCTTCTCTTGCCGCTTCAGCTAACTCTTTTTCCTTTTCGGTAGAAAATTTTTCTTCAACCTCCACTTTTTCTTTTTCTTCATTTTCTTCCTTGGCTTTAGCTTTGTCATCTTCTAACTTTTGTTTCTTTCTAGCATCATTCCTCCTATTAAACTACTTCTCTTTGTCCCTTCTTTTTTTATCCGCTAGTGCTTCTTCATCTTCTTCTACAGAACTTGAATGAGTCGAGACGGAGATGGGAGAAGATCTCTCAGCTTCATCTCTCTCATCATCTTTTCTAGTTGCTTCTCTTCCAACTTCTTCGTCTACGATTCTTCCTTTTTGTTGACCCTGCCTATTGAGGATGACATCGTCATAAGTCCTGGAATTTTGATGTACTGATTATTCTTCCCAAAACTCGGTGGTGTACTCATAAGGGATTCTCATGTTATGAAAATGCTCTTTGATGATGTTCTTGGGGTCGTGTCTCCTGAATATTTCCTCTCCAAAGTGGTAGGAGAGAAAGATGTCTACTTCTGCTTGGGGTTGTTTGGTGTTTTCAAAAAAGTAGTTTCCAATGTAGAGAGGCAATGAAGGCCAAATGGATTTCTTCGATCTATATAACATTCTTTTGACCCCATGTATGATGGTTTGATATGCTACTTCATGGAGCTCAAGCTTGTCAGGGACGAACCTAGGAAGTAGATGAGGTGGATTCATTGCACCATATATCCTTATATATGTACCATGTTCCATTGAATACCAATCCCCAATATTCCTTATAACTGCTATGGCCTTATCAGTCATACAAGGTGGGGAGGTGCAAAACTTAAACTCGTACAATGGGGAAAGGAAGTATTCATAGATCCTTTGATAACCTGTTCAATATTTTTTCTCCCAAAGAACCTTGCAGTAGATATGGATAGCGACATTAGCGGGAAACCAAATCCATCCCATGTTTGGGTATTTGTGAGCAATTCACATTATGTCTATAAGATATGAAGACATGTGGAAACTGGGCAATCTTTCTGGTTGTGCTTGTGTGAATATTAAGATGGCATCTTTGATTTCTCAGACAATATGTCTGCCCAGTTAAAAGAAGCTCCTACATATGCACAAAAATAGATCAGGGGAATGTATGACAAGGGAAAGTGGGTTGCATTTGGTTCCTTGTACAAATTGCACATCATGGCTACCATATATTGGCAAGGTCTTCGTAAATTTGTTTTGGGGTATTGACTTTTGGGCCAATATTTGAACTACTTGTCTATTTTATACCATGTAGGGAATAAATCCTTCGATGTGAGTTCTAATTCACTAAGCAGCTGACAATCTAGATTTTTGTTTCCGCCCTCAATATGGTAAGACTTAGCTAAATCATTGGGCCTGCATGAAGCTATCAAATCTTTCCTTGCATTGAATACATACCTACTATCTATGTCTACATTTTTCAAGATCCAGGAAATGGCATCCGCACAAGGGAACACTGTTGGATGTGCTGCTACTCTAAAAATTCTTGATTTCCTGATGTTTCTAAACAACTGAAGTTGATCTGGTTCCTCTGCCTCTACCAAGAAGTTTGATTTTTTAAACATATAAATAGTTCCCCCCATTTTAAAGTCTCTCCCTCTTTGTCTAGAAGTCCTGACATATTGTCGTATACTACCTCAACACTTTCTGTTTCTATTGTTTGCTGGGAGCTTCCAGATGGTTTAGCCCCTACTGGTTTCATCACTCTTTTCTTTCATGGAGACATGTATGAACCCACATATAGGATAAATTTGGAGCATGTTATTTGAAAATAGTTAAATGATCAAAACAATCATAATAATTAATGAAAACCATTCATGGCCTGTTGTTTCTCGTAAATGTCAAGTTAATAGCAGTAATTCCCAGTGAGATTTTAGGGTGAAAAATATTGGGAATCAACCTGGAAAAGTAAAATCAAAGAAAAACATAACAACTCTCTTGATGCAGATCAGAGGAATTATGAGCAACTCCTCTGAGCATATTGGAGGAGTTAATAACAAATCCTCCGAGCATACCAGAGAAGTTGTTAGTAACATCTCCGATAAGTATTCAAAAGCATTTTAGCCAAACTCTTGGGGTGCTCAAAGGTCTTGCAAGGAACTCCTTCGATCATATCGTAGGAGTTAATATTAACTCCTTCGATCATATCAAAGAAGTTGTTAGCAACGTCTTTGATAAGTATTCATAAGAGTTTTAGCTAAAGTATTTGGGTGCTCGAAGGTCTTACAAGGAACTCCTTCGATCCTATCGGAGGAGTTAATATTAACTCCTCTGTTATGATCGAAGGAGTTAATATTAACTCCCCCGAAACGATTAAAGGAGTTGTTTCCAATTTCTCTGAAGGTGTGTGGAGGAGTTGATTTCAACTCTCCCAAGCATATCAAAGAAGTTAGTAGTAACTTATTCGATATTCTTGGAGAGTTACTAAACAAGTTTTTTCGAATTGCATTTTTTTTCACGAACACAAAGGGAATAAATGGGGGAAATTTTCAGCCATCTTAGAGGAGGATGAGGGATGCTTAGGGTTCACTATATAGGTCAAGATTCCTCATTTATATGAGCTTGGAGGAGGTTTGCAAGTGGTTATAGGTGAAGATAGTAATAAGTTGATTATAGTTTTTTAAGAAGGTGGAAAGGATTGATCGTTTGTCTATTTCGTAGCCAGGAGTGGGTTCAGAATTAGTATAATACCAGTGACAAATGCGTAGGGCTTGGTTATGGTGAAGTGGAGAATAATCATCAAGTGATAATTATGGTATAGGGAAAAAAGGTAAGTGGAAATCAAAATAAAACCTAACCCTAAATTTAAAGAACATGAGAGAGAGGTGTAGAATTACCTGGTTAACGTTGCCACATGTTGGGAAAGGATAGGGGGTTTGTTCTTCGATTTCTTGTCAATTGCATGTAGCCGATTAACAATGGAATAACCCCATTTCATTTTATAACCTCCTAGATAATAAGTAGCATTTAATGCGGTAGTTAGGTCGGGGGATTTTAAAACAAGCTTGCCGAACTTGTTCGGAAGAGTTAAGGGTAACTCCTCTAAACATATCAGAGGAGTTAGAAGTAAATCCTCCAATATGATTGGAGGATTTCTCCTTAACTCTTGCGATCACCTTTTCTTATCAGAGAAATCGACAGGAACTCCTCCGAGCTGTTCGAAGGAGTTTGAAGTAACTCCTCTGAACTGTTCGAAGGAGTTTAAAGTAACTCCTCCGAACTGTTTGGAAGAGTTTAAAGTAAATCCTCTGATATATTCGGAGGAGTTTAAAGTAACTCCTCTGAGCTATTCAGAGGAGTTTGAAGAAAATTTTCTGATCAATTTAAACTTCAACTTTGAGTGTTTTCTCATTTTCTAAGTGAACAATGAGTTACTAGAAGAATCCTTTGAAATTAAGAAGGGACTTATGGTGTTTTCTCTTGAGCATATAAAAACAAGGAGGCTCCATTTTAGGGAGGTATCAAAATAGAAGGTAAAATGGAGGGGTTGTAGTGCTAGTCACAACAAATGGCAACACACTGGGCGAAGCCTTGGATCTTTGCAAAATGATGTCCATACATAATTTTATTTGGAAGGAAATTCCATCACAAAAAATCATAAGGGAGAAAAGATAGATCCTATGATTTTCATATTGAAAATACCGAGGTGATTCAAAGAGGGGTGAGACCTATTCAAATTTAACATATCATTTTAAAATTTATATCAAAATTAATGGTAAATGGATGAAAGGAAAATGTAGGTAATAAAGTAGAAACAAAACATCGAGAATTATGAGAATACAAGTTGTAATGCATTTCTCCAGTGTTGCTCTGCTGCCAACGAGCATCCATAGACCCTACGGAGTTACCCCGGTGTCACAAGCTTTGCTCTGCTGCCAACAAGCATTCATAGCCCTGACGTGGATACTTGTATGTCCCATGTGATCTAGAAATCCTTTTCCCAAGACTTTACCTTTTATACTATTTGATTCTCTCTTATTTAGAGATACAGGTGGATGGAGGGATTATAGTTAACCTTTAAAGGAACTAGGGATGACACCTGTGATGGTGAGATATGCTAACTTGATTATAGATGAGAAAACTTCTGAAGTCACTATTCCTAACCTACTACAAACATTTCATCCAAACCATTTCATTTATCTCTTGCAACATAGCAATATGTTGTTTAATGTAGTCTCTTGGCTCTCTGTTTTCCCAGTGTCTCTTCGTATTGAAAAGTTGTGTTCCTCCACCAGATCTTGACTTGTGATAGTATGTAAAGGGCTTGCATGTATGGGGAGAAACGTAGAATTGACATCATATTACATAGATGTTTAGGCCATATGCACTAGATGTGCTACATTTAATAAAGTGACTTGCTTCATGTTGCGAGAACTCCAAAATCACAAGGGATGTCGTCAATAAGGACAAAGAAAAAACTAGTAATCAAGCAGATCAAGAAAAATCAAACTAACTAAAGAAACCAAAATCAAAAGAAAAAAACTAAGAACATGTTTTATTTATGTACAAGTGACGAATAGAATCAATGGATAACTAATACAATGCTTTAGGACTTGGCCATTTACAGGGAGAGATTTGATTTCTCCCCGAAGTTTTTGTAATTGAAAAGTGCGTTAGCCAATATTTTCTTTGATAAGGTAGGGACCAAGACAAAGCTAGTGAAATTTTGAATGTTTCCCTCTATCTTCATGTGGCTTGTCCCATTTCAATACTATATCCCCAACTTGGAATTCCTTCTTACCCGCAAATTTCTTATCAAACCAACATTTTACTGTTTGCTGGTGAGACTCAAACTTGGTTTTGGTCTTATCACGAATTTCCTCCAGGTTCAAAAAGGTATTGATCGGACTTTGAATGAGAGGGCATTCTCTACATCGATATTGTTGTGTAAGTTGGAGGGAAGGTAGGTAAATGTTTGAGGGTAACACAAATTCTTTTCCATGTACGAGAAAGTAAGTTGAGGTTCCGATGGAAGCTTTGGGAGTGACATGATCTTCCAAGAGAGAATTTTGTAATGCATTATGCCAATTTCTCTGGTGGTCAATCACGATTCTTTTAAGGATACACATGATGTTTTTGTTTGTAGATTCTACTAGGCCATTTCCTTGGGGGTAGTAATTGGCTGAATACTTTAAAATAATCCCCTTTTCCAGTGCATACTCAGATAATTTCAAAGATGAAAATTAAGTAGCACTATCAAATACTAAAGAGTTAGGAATACCAAACCTTGCGCTAATGTGTTTCTCATGAAAATTAATTACTACTTCCTAGTTCACTTTGAATAAAGGTATTACTTCAATCCAATGTGTGAAATAATCATTTGCAGTTAGAATATACCTATGTTGTTTGGATGAATGATGATTTATCTCACCAATGATATCAAGGCTCCACTACTCGAAGGGTTCTTCTACTGTTACATGTTGGAGAGGAAAAGCAACTCTACATTCCCTTCCTGCAACTTTTTGACATGCTTCGTAGCTTTACGAGTATGCGTGAGAATCTTTGAAGAGAGTGGGATAGTAATATCCTACTCTCAACACCATGTGAGCTGTAGTGTCTCTTGAGAAATGACCACCAAACGGTCCATCATGCTTATCTCTCAGGACTTTATCAACGTCTTGCCTTTCAAGGCATCTAAGTAACACTCCATCATAATTCTTTTTGAATAAGATTCCATGTAATAATTGATATTGTAAATATTTCATCTGCAACACTCTTTTTTTCTTAGAATTGAGATGGTCTGGGGTAGTGCCATGATGGAAATAATATTTAAGATCATTGTAACACGATCCTTCAATATTTGGAACATATGGAACTTGTTGAGTATACATTATCGATTCATATTTCCATCCATATTCCTCTTATTCTTTAGTGTCAGCTCCTCGTGTCACTGATTTACACAATCCTTTACCTTTCACAATATTGGATGGTTTGAATTCGAGGTCATACTCTTGTAGAGATGCCATCCAATTCCATTGTCTTTCACCCATTTAGTTTTGAACGGACAAGGTTTTCACTTCCGGGTGTGGGACGATGACTTTAGTGTGATTTTTTAGGATATAAGGTCTAAAATGCTTGATTGATTTATGGACAACAAAATCTTGTTTGTCCACTAGAGGATAATTCAGTTCAATGCCTTGTAACCCAGTGCTCATAAAAGTGACAGTGTATTCATCTCCTTGTTCATCCTTTTGTGTGAGCACTGCTGCTAGCGAATGATCAGATGCAAATGTATATAGAAATAAATCCTTTGAAAAATATGGACTCTGAAGAGATGGTTCATTGGCTATAACGGTTTTAATATTTTCAAATACTCCCTTCTCCAATGGTGTCCATTTGAATTTTACATATTTTTTAATAATCTTCTATAAAGGTTTCACAATTTTAGAAAAATTTGGAACAAATCTTCTTACGAAATTTATCCTGCTAAAGAATGATTACATGGACTTCTTGCTGTGTGGTGGAGCAATTTGTAGAACAAAATTGGTTCCCTCTAGATCCATCGATATCTTGTCTTTGGAAATAACATGTCCCAATAGAATACCTTCTGAAACAAGGAATATAGTTTTCTTAGGATTAAGCGAGATACCATATTTTCTGCAATGCTCAAAAATATGTTTCAGATGTTCTGGGTGGTCCTCTCTTTTTTTTAGAATAAATAGTGATGTCATCAAGGTAAAACACTACGCTTTGACAGTTTAATCCTTTAAAATAAATGTCCATTTCCCTCTGAAAAGTATCTCCTGTGTTCATAAGACCAAAATGCATTCTTCTATAAGCATAAGTCCCCCATTTAGTTCAGAAAGTGGTCTTTAATCGGTCTGGTTCTGCCACAAGAACCTGATTGTATCCTGAGAATCCATATAATAGAGAGAATAATTGAGATCTAGAGATGAGTTGCATGATTTGTTCCATTGGGGGAACTGGATAGTTATCCTTGTCAAAAGCGTGATTTATATTTTGGAAATCTATACATGTTATTATTTCTCCCGATTTTTTTCTTACCGACACCATATTAGATACCCAAGTCGAATGTCTCTGTTACACCTCAATATTGCTCACTTCGATAAGTGTCGTAAGTGTCGCATCTTCCTTACAACTTTCGCAAGTGTTGCAAGTTGTTCACAAGTGTCACAAATGTCATTTGAGCATACTTCCATAGTGACAACACTAAGGAGGCACCTAAGACATCTCATACACTTGATTTGAAGGAGGAAAATGATTGACTGGAGTTAAGGAACTTTTATCACCTGAGAAGAGCTCTTAAACAAAGGCTTTGAGGGTGAGCGCTCCCCTAAATCAGCCTTAGGAGCGCTGGCAAAGGCTTTGAGGGTGAGCGCTCCCCTAAATCAGCCTTAGGAGCGCTGGTGCTCCCCTATAAGGTCTCAGGGAGTGTTATAATGCTTGCTTGCCCCTCTGAAGGAGTGCTATCCATATTTGAAGCGCTGGCACTCCCCTCAAGCTTCCTAGGGAGCGCTATAGCGCTCTGATGCCCCTTTTGAGGGATCCCTGTCTAATCTGAGGCAATAGTTGGCCCATTGAGGAGAATAAGGGGAGGATATCTCAAGTTTAGAAGGTAGTTTCATTTGAATTCTTGGTTTCATCAGAATATCCCTGATCCAAGGAGGGAATTCCTCAACTTGTTCTAAAGATAACTCAAGAGGTTAAGCTCCTCTTAACCTATATAAGCAGGCTCTATGGTGGTGAAAAGGGAGGAAGAATTGCTAGCATGACACCTATGATCTCATAGGAAACAAATAGTCAGTCAAAGAAGAGTGATCGGTGAAGCTGCTATCATCTAGGCTGTGGATCTTTCGAGCAAGGGTTAGACGAAGGGGACTTGACGAAGTTGTCGCATTCGCATCTACGATTGTAAGTACTGCTGTCATTATTCTCATTAATATGACACACTTGGCTTGTTTCTTTCTAGTTTGTGTCTGATCTTAGATGAACTTATCGTTGATAGATAGATCTATTTTCAAGCTAACATCAATAGAGTAGGAAGTGGTCGTACTTTGTTTGTCTACAGGACTCAGCGAGGAGCGAGAGTCTGGAGATCGATTTGGAGCATGCATGGAAAAACATCGATAAAAAGGTACTACTGTTCTCCTTCCTTCTCATGTGTTGGTTTGTATGAATTTGAAAGGAAGTCAGTGTCCATGTTAAGCACTTTCTGTCTTAGAGTAGGGTCTATCTCTTTGAGGCAATCTACCTGTCCGGAGGAAGATTTTCCTACAACAGAAACTGGCGACTCCACTGGGGAGTCCTCAAATCGAAACCTCTTGTTTTGATTTCTCCTCATAGACCTTGTTTTACCCCTTAATCATTTCAGACCTGGTTCACTCCTCTTTTGATTGATTTCATGAGCTGATTGGCTCCCTACCCCATCACATTCAGCCTAATTGTCGAAATTGAACTGCAATTTTTGAATTTTTGACACTTTTAAGAGATTTTCGACCCTGGCACCCCTGTCCCTATGTTAATAGAGCGCCAATGCTCCTTGAGTGCCTTACACAGAGTGCTATAATGATCCTTGTCTTTGACAACAGAGCGCCAACCCTCCTTTGGCCAGTAAACCTTCCAGAATTGTTTTTTCAGGGTTTTACCTTTGTGTTTCTCTTGTTGGGTCATCTTGTGAGTCAATCCTTCTTCCTTTCCAGCTTTGACATCTATCTTTTTGAAGAACAAACATCTTTCTATTTGGACTTTGTAGCCTTCTTCACTATTGTTGTTGAGTGTTTCTATCATTTGGAGCTTGAAACCCATGCATTGTCTTTCTCTCCTTTGTCGACTAAGTAAAAAACTTTGGTGAAGGTCATCAAAGGCCTATGGATATTTTTCATTTGGTTTTAGTCAAGATCATTGTTCTTCGACATTTATTTTGGTGTGAAGTTTGATTTCTCTTTGATTGTTTCTTTTCTTTCACTTCTTGTTTTGATCACGACGAGAGGGTGTGTTGTTTGTATGATTCTTGCTTGTGTTGGTCTGATTTTCATTCATCCAAGAAGATAATTAGCAAGACGAGCTTTGATTTGAATTAATCATTATTCATATACAAACAATAAAAAGCATCTTCATGATTGATTGTGTATATTAGAAGGTATCTCAAAAGTTTTAGCATCACATTAGGATTTGATTGAGGACATTCCTTAGTTGTGCTTGTTAGTGAAAAGAACTTTCTCTCTCCCTTAGATAGATGTTCATCAAAAATAAATGATTGCTTATCATCTTTGATGCATTTTTTTGGGACTGAGTCATAATTCCATTCGTTTCACTTCCATGCACCCCTTTTGAGTAAAGAACAACTATAAAATGAACGCTAATTAAAAATTATCTAGAAAATTTTCTTTTCTAGGATCCTCCACCAACAGTAGATTAGGATTAGTACTTTGGATTAGGCTGTGAGCATAACTCTCCAAAGTTTCCAAAACAAACATTAGCATCTTGAGTTAGGGAGAGTTAGATCCAATTATCGTATAAGTCTACCTGGGATCCCCCTCTCACACAGGGGTTACGCATGAGGTCGCATTCGGGTGAGCTATGGGGACTAACCCTCCGTGGTTTAGCTGATTGTGGTGGTCAGATCATATTATGGGGATCACTTAAAGGTAAATCCACAATTACTGCGTGGAAGCCTTTTAGTTGATTTCGGGCTCGATACCCTGCCCGTACGTTCGGATTGGACTGTCGACTATTCCCACCCAGGGGCTGACTGCGAATTGGTAACCTTAGTGGCCATAATCTTTAGGGTCTTACACAAGGTGACGGTGAAGGGAAGTCTCATTGTACCTGGAGCAGACATTGGTTAAACTCACTCGGGCTCCTTGGAGGGTAAATCCACAATTACTACATGGAAGCTTGCACCAATGCGTAAGTCCGTTAAGTAGGTCACCATTGTAACTGTTCCACCCTATCCCCGCCCCTTCTTGACTCGATCACGCGACGTTGTATTTCATCACCAACTAGTATGGTCATCGAGAGAAGGTCCTATTTGCTTGGTTGTGATTCTTAGATTTTATTAGCGTATGCTGTTTCTTTTCGCTAGTTGGCCATAGATCTCTTTCGTCTACTCTTTTTCACCAACATCGAACCTCCAGGCTATTCGCGGAGGCTACAGGGACTTCCTACATAAAATATGGAAGGAAACATCCCTTTACCCCCTCATTCTACGGAGGAATCTCCTCAACAGAGCAAGGTTCAAGACACTACAACTTCCTAGGAAGAAGTTCCCACTCCTCTAGAGAATTTTCAGATTGTTTCAGAGTCTCCGGAAGATTTTCACATTTCGGAGGGATATGAATGATGCATCCTCCAACTCAATTCCGCTAGTGAATTTTTCATCGTCAATCCTTCTGACATCCCGACTGGGTCTCATCAAAACCCTTTAGCCGATAACCCTTTTTGGACCGTAGACATTGTTCGAAGTCCACTGTGCACGGTGCAAGATCTTTATGGAACATGGATGGGTGCCGATGCACCCATTTCCTACACCGTACCCCTAAACCATTTTACCGGTACCACCACTTTTACAGCCACATCGCCCGTTGGTCCGAACATGTCGTCCGTTGGCCCAAGGTCTAATCTTCCTCTCTAGATGACCCATTCTACAATAGTCCCTCATGTTCCGACTATTCCTGCCAGTAACGCGGTGGTTAACCAAGTTTCGATTGGCACACCTATAACACCAAGGCCTACATCATCACTCCCTTTTGGGTACAGAGCAATGAATGCTTTCACTGCCACTACTACCCAAGTTATGCCGGGAAGTTCCATACCTATCCAACAACCCGGAAGGATTGGTCTTGGTGGTCCTAATCCACTCAGCGACACCGGTCAGTCATTTATGTCTGGTTCTCAAATTTTGGGAACTCTACCTCATGATTTCAACTCTCTCGCCATGGCCTTCCTCACACACTTCCAACTACCCATTTGATATGAGACGGGTATTGAACTATTAACCTCCCTTCGTCAGACAACGTCCGTACATATCTCTGATCATATTCATGAATGGAGACAACGACGAAGGCTAATCAAAGCAGTCATTCCTGACCAATTGTTAGCGGAATAGTTCACTAAATCATTGTTACCCCAGATTACTCATGATGTTGCCATGGGTGGTGTAGTCACCGAGGAAGAAGCCATTGCCCAAGCTCAGTACTTAGACTTAGTCTATTCACAATCTGGTACTCTGTACGAGTTGATATTGAATGCTACCCATGCCACTAATGATCCATCCAAACCATCGTTTTCTTCCCACGCGGATGGAGTTATTGGCTCCATCAAAACCCAATTGACTACCCAGTCGACTGGAACGATTCAGCGGCCCGCTTCGATGGCTGCTCCTAGCCCGATTGCACCCTCTTCTACCC
>CBVK0102775058.1:0-15774 GCA_900067695.1 Picea abies
CTACAGTGTTTACGAGAGCACAAATTGTATGGGAAGTTGTCCAAATTCTCGTTTTATCAATCGAAGATTCACTAATTAGGGTATGTCATCTCTAATGAAGGTATTGTTGTGGATCCAGAAAATGTCGAGGCTATTATGGAATGGCCTGTGCCAATGAATGTCTTGGAAGTGTGTAGCTTCATGGGTTTTGCAGGATACAATGGATGGTTCGTCGATAGATTTTCGAAGATAGAAAATTCGATCACAGAATTGTAGAAGAAGAACAAGAAGTTTGTTTGGACCGAGAAGTGCGTAGAATCATTTCGGAGGCTCAAATAGCTCTTGACAACAACACTGATACTAAGTGTCCTTGACATGGATGTAGACTTCTTGGTATGCATTAACGCATCCAAGGAAGGCTTAGGCAGGGTCTTGATGCAAGACAGTCGATTGATCTCTTACATCTTGAGGAAACTAAGAAGGCATGAGCAGAACTATGCGGCGCATGATTGGGAGTTGTTAGACATTGTATATGCCTTAAACATTGGGAGACCCTACCTTTCTGGATGAAAATTTGAACTAAAGACGGACCATTGTGGACTACAACACCTCTTTACGCAAAGTGACCTAAACACGCGACAACGACATTGGTTGGAATTTCTTAGCGAGTATGACTTGGAAGCTACTTACATAAAGGGAATGTTGAACCAAGTGGCAGATGCATTGAGTTGGAGACCACACATATTTTTAGTTTTTCCTTTTTGTATGAATCCACGTGAAAAGATTCTAACTTTACATTTCGACGATGACTGGTACAAAGAGGCCAAGGAATTTATTGGATGAGACACAATGATGGTACCAAGATTTGAAGCATTTACATTGGACAAAAATGGACTATTGATATTTAAAAATTGAATTTGCATAACACCGAAGGAAAAGTTGAGGAGTTTCATCCTAAATGAGGCTCACAGAGAAGTGTACATGGCTCACCCAGAGAGTCATGAAGATGAGGGCATACCTTAAATCCGTATTCTTCTAAAATGGATGAAGGAAAACATAGTCAAGTACGTGGAAATATGTCTATAATATCAATAGTTGAAGGCTGAACATAGATATTCAGCAGGATTACTAAAGCCACACATGATTCCAGAATCACAATGAGAGGTTATTCCAATGGATTTCATTGTTGGATTGCCATTGACGACAAGGACACAAGACTCAATTTTTGTGGTAGGCGACACTCTGATGAAGAGTGTTCATTTTATTCTTGTGTGTACAACATATCAGGCACCTGACATAGCTAGAGTTTTTATCATTGATATTGTGAAGCTACATGGTGTGCATAAGAGGATTATATCCAATCGAGGATCGGTGTTTACTTGATGATTCTAGACTAGTTTCCAAGAGACCTTGGGAACCCAACTTAACCTTAGTACTACATATCACCCATAGAATAACGAGAAGACCGAGAAAATGAACTAGACCTTGGAAGACATGTTGCACATGTACGTGATGGACCAACAGAATATTTGGGAAGAATTATTTCCCCTAGTAGAGTTTGCATATAACTATAGTTATCAAGGCACCATTTTGAGGGTGCCTTTCGAGTTTCTTTATGGGCGACCCTCTCGGATGCATTTCATTTGGGATAGACTTGAGGATATGGTCTTGGTGGGACTGCAAGAGATACAAGAAATGGAATATTAAATGCTTAAACTATAAGACAAAGGATCAAGGAAGTGCAGGATCGGAAGAAGAGTTATGCTGATGTGTGTCGAGTCGACTGTATTTACGATGTGGCAATCAAGTATTTTTTTGGTTGAAACTGCATAAGATTTCGAGCAATATTGGAAAGGGGATAAAATATCTCCTATTTTCATCGGATCCTACGATATTGTCGAAAAGAGAGGCCCTTGGCCTAATGACTAGCCTTTCCTGATTCTTGAGGCATATTCATGATGTCTTTCACGTCTCTATTTGAGACATTATGATTAGTTATCCTACACATGTTTTGACTTGAGCATCTTGCGGGTGTCGGATGAGGGTGTTCTCATGGCTGAGCCAATCTGCATCTTGGATCATCACATTTGACAGATACGGTGCCAAACAGTAGATGAGGTCAAGGTTTAGTGGGACAACTATAGTCCGCACTCGGGGACCTTGGAAGACGAATCTGATATGCACCAATAGTTTCCACTTTTGTTGGATAGATATACTTATGATACTTTGATACACATTTTCAGCACTTATATACTGTGAAACTCAAGGATGAAGTTTATATCAAGAGGGGGTGTATGTAACATCCTGCCCTTGCCCGCACTGAGCGAACTTATTTTTTAGGACACTTGCTTGCAAGTGATCCTAGTTTTTATACTATTGGGCATTTGATTATGATTATGACATTATTGATAATATGACATGTTATTTTTCTGTAGTAATATAGACAGGTGCTATTGACTCAGTTCTCCTGAGTGTGTAGGATTTTGGACCTTGAGGATGCAGAGGCATCAATTAAACCTTGGAATTTGGATCGAGTCAAGGAGTGGAATATTGGGGCTTGACTGTTGTATATATATGAATTATGTGCATCTGATTAGATATTATGATTATGGATTTTATTTCTAACATGATTAGTTGATGATGCAAGTTGACAATAACTTGCCGATAAGACTCACATGTGGAGTAGAGGGGTCACACATGACTACCAGAGATGTTGATGGAGAGGTGTGGACAACATTCCTGCCACAACTTACTAGCACTCCTTCTGTGGCTCAAAATGTAGGTTAATGATTACCTAGTTCGAGAAGACCCGCGATGCCATGAGGGAAGACTACGATATTCACACACAATGATTCTAAGGGGCATGCAATAAGGCAGGGGACTTATTCCTTAGAGGCCCTTAGTCTCACACAAGATCACCTGACGAAGTATCGACTCCAGGTTTTTTTTATGTCTACCAAGTCATTCAAGAGGCGAGTGGCACCCTTGGAGCACGTAGTGCATCTTGAAGGAACTTCATGCAAGGGAAATGAAAAGAGGTGAGTGGAACCCTTAGATCACTTATTGCATCTTGAAGGGCACATCGTGTAATAAAAACAGAAATAGGCAAGAGGCACCCTTGGAGCACATGGTGTGTCCTGAAGGGCACATCGCCCAAGGGAAATAGAATGAGGCAAGTGGCACCATTGGAGCACCTAGTGCATCCTAAAGGGCACATCGCATTGTTAAATAATAAATGAATAAACCTATATGGCCTTAGAACGAATAAGTTGATGAGAAAAATTTAAAACAATTCCCTAATAAAATGTCGCCCAACCTAGGAAAATAAAATCTAGGTCTAAGTGATACTTTTGATAAAAATATATATTTATCTAAAAATAAAAATGAAAATAAATAAATAATAAAAATAATCATGAATAATCATGTGATGAGAAGGGGGTAAGCAATTCAATTAATTTATAAAAATCTTTTGGGGGATAAAATTTTAAAAAAGGGAAAAAGAGGAAATATTTTTTTTTGTTACATATGGTAAGTAAAAATTTATTAATTAAAATAGAAAAGGGGAAAAAGGTAATTTTCTACACTTGCCAATTCAAGTTTTAAATGAGAAGGGAAAGAAGGAAATTTAAAAGAATTAGTAAACTAAGGAAAAAGGGGGAAACATAAAGAGAAAGGGAAACATAAGTAAAAAGCAGAATGACTAACTTCGTAAGGTATCTTGCATTTAAGAACTTTCTAAACTGAACTACTCTAGTAAATTAGTAAGGGGGTAAGTCATTAAACTGTGTAAGGGAATATGGGGACACATGGGAGAAATTCTAGGAATTCTTTTAGGTGGGTGAGGGAAATAGGAGTAATTAAGTAATTAATGAAATTAATTTCTAGTGCAACAAAGGGGATGGGTGACACATGTACTGGGAGGATTTTTTGAATTAAATTATTGAACAATAAATTAAATTGGAATCTGGGAAAGAAGGGACATAGAAATTATATATAAAGGAGGGAGGAGGAGAAGGATGGATCTCTTCTGTCATGTGTAACATTACACTATAGAAGTTTAGACTTGACTGACTTAGCTTGTGGGAGTTGGGATACCAAGATCGGTGAGGAGTGGTATCTCAGCCTTGCGAGGTAAGGTGGGAGCTAGATGTTCTCTGGTTTAGTGTGCATGGCCTTGCGAGGTAAGGTGGGAGCTAGATGTTCTCTGGTTTAGTGTGCATGGTCCCTTTATAGATCAGGGGGCTAAGGGGAAATAAGAGTACCCTTGGCGTTGGTTGGGAGGTACCGGTGAAGTCTCAATGGTCAGAAAGTGGGAGCTACATGGATCTCACTGGACAACAACTCAGAGCGGATGACTTGGGCTATGGTACGCTTACTATTTTCTTCATTGAATGCTGGTGATCTTATTTTGATTTTGACAGTGAAATTGTGCCTTGGATGGAAGGGAAATTCTTCATTGAATGATGGTGATCTTATGTCGATTTTGACAGCAATTTCATTCCTTTGGATGGAAGCGAATTTATTCATTAAATGCTTGTGTTTTTATACCATTATTGACAGTAAATTCATGCCTTGGATGGGAATGGATTTCATCTTGATTGCTGGTGTTTTTATACCGTCATTGATTGTGTTCTTTTTACCGTAACTGACAGAATTGGTTGTTGTGTTTGATTGAGTTTTTCCCTGTGAATGGCTACATTTTTCTCCCTGTGATTGACCACGTGTTTACCTTGCAATGTCTGCATTTTTACATTTACCTGACAAAAATATTATTTGGCATTATTGTTTCTGGACAATGTTCCTCTGTTATTAATAAGCAATAATATTTACTGTTGGTGGATAGTGTTTAATAATAGAATAAAAAATGCATTGATTGGATCTAAAATGACATTTAATTATGAACTGACAGATATCATCAAATATCATTGAATAGCATCGAGGTGGTAATCATTTATAAGAAAGACAATAACATCAAACTCGCATTTAATAGTTGGACCTAACATGTAATTATAAACAACAAGATAGCACCAAATTGTATTGAATAGTGTAGAAATGGATTTTATTTATAAGTGCTTAACAACATTAAAATTGCATTGGGATTTGTTTTGAAATGGAACTCATTTAGTGACAACAACCACTTATATAATTTAGACAACAATTTCCATTTAATCACCAGTAGATTTTATATATGATGGGAAACATATTGTAATTATAATTGTTGATAGTGTTATAACTGTGATATATAAGGAGGTTGATTAACAGTGTTACATTAATAGCGATATATATTGATATAGTTAATATCATCATGTATTGTTAAATTGTTAAATTAGATTGTGTTTATTGATTAATTAAGACTTGTCAATTTAGACAACATTGTTGATTGGATAATGAAACAATGTAAGACCACTTTTAAATGATGAGTAGTGCATTTACTTTAATAGACATGTACCTTGCTAACAAGCATGTTGAGTTTGTTGAGTTATGTTTTAGTTCACACTTAATAATGTTTATGTCATTAATAAAATTACACTAGTTTACCTTTCGTGCCTAGAATTATTTCTTAACATTGGGGCTTCTTGGTTGTCATCGAGTCATTTAATGGATTGTGATTTTGTTGAGTGATGTCTTCATGCATCTTGTCTACCCTTTTCTTAGGGATGTAGGCATAGGCTTCCTGTCAGTTATTTCAGCCCTTAACATGTTAGATTTATCTTGAGACCCTTGTCCAGATAGGTTATGTTGCACCAGGTTTATTGTCACACCTATTTCCTGGGGATGGCATGATCCCTGATGAGGGGATCATGGCGTGCCCTATTGGATAGAGGATAATAATAACTTGGTCGAAGCTTATGGTACCCATTGAGGGAATTGTTCATTGTAGTCATTTAGGGCACTTGGGTTGAACGCCTTCATGAATTTGGTTGCGCACCATCGAGGTTGTAGTTAACTAGTCATCAAGTTCGTTGTGTTAGGATGGTGATTTTTTCCCTTAGCTTGCAGGCGTGGTCATGCTTGTGTCGAGTGAGTAGTAGTTTCTCTTTGTGGTTTTATGCATGTTTCACCCAATTGCTCTTATGCCAATGCATGGAGTCATAGTGGTCTGTTGCCTATTTGGCGGGCGTGGTGCTCATCGTCAGATGTGTTTTTCAGCTGTAAGCATTGTTGTCATCTGGTTTAAAAAAAAAAAAAACACTTTCTGCTTCGCTTGCAATCATAACGAAGGGGTCATTACAACCCCTCCCACTTGGTCAAATAGATCATTGATTCTAGGTAGGGTATATTTGTTCCTAACAGTCATTTTGTTTAATTGTCTATAATTAATGCATAATATTAGAGTTTCGTCTTTCTTTTTAGCAAAAAGGACTGGTGCTCCCCACGGTGAGACACTTGGTCTGATGTATTCCTTGTCCAAAAGTTCTTGTAGTTGAATTTTTAACTCTGTTAATTCAGGTAAACTCATACTATAGGGTGCCTTTGATATAGGGGTTGATCTAGGTAGAATATCGATAGAGAAGTCTATATCTCTTCTTGGGGGAAGTTCTGGTATTTCATCTGCAAATAAATATATAAAATCATGTAATATGGTAAACTCTTCTAGGTTGGTTTTATGTTCTTTTTCCAACAGATTTGTCACTTGAATAGCATAAATATGACAACCTTTATCCATGCACTTTTTAAACTACATTTATGAAATCTGCTTAACTGAGACTGGTTTTGTGATGCCTTGTATTGTCCTAACAGTGTTGTTTTCATCTCTGTAAGTAAGTGTTTTTTCATAACAATCAAAAACTTCTTTATTATTCTCTAACCAGTCCATTCTAGTAATAATATCATATGACCCTAATGGTAGAATATTCATATTTAGATTTGTGTTTTGACCATGTAAATTGAGTTCACAATCAGAAATGAAATCTATTACTTTTCTTTTTGTTCCTGTTGCTAGTTGTACTAGCCAAGATTTTGTATGCTTTATTTTCTTAATATTTTTTGAATCCACTACACCAGGAGAAACATAACTCAAAGTAGCTCCCGGATCAATTAAAACAAAAATGTGATTATTATTAACCTTAACTTCAATTTCCGCTACATTGGACTAGTGATCATCTTGTCGGCCATCCACAACTGCATTGATTCTATGTAATCCCTTGGCCAACTTCAGGTCCTACCACCATGAACTCGTTTTTCCTTTCAGGTTATAAATGGCCATTATGACCTTCATGTTGTTGGAATAATTATAAATATGGAAATACTTTTTTATGTCTAGTAGCCATGCTTCAACCTCCTCCCCTGTGCGGGATTCTCCGTCAAAGGTGGATGGTTTTATTTTCTTAAATTATCCCTCCATGTGGTCCACCTATTTCCTCTTTCTTCCTGTCATTGTTTTATTTTCTTCTTTTCGTATGCCTTTAGAAGAACTGTTCTTGTTTTCTACTTCGGGGCCAAAATTTTTGAAGGCCCTTTTGCTGACCTCTTATTCCTTGTCATTGTCTTTTGGGATTTTCTTTGTTACTATGCTCCACAACAATACTTCATTTATTTACTATTGGTCTTCGTGTTTTTTTTTTCAGTTTCTCATTATCTGCCTTGAAAGATTATAGTTCCACAATAAGGTTCCTCATGGTTTCTAGAACCTAGATGATTGAAATTCTTTCACTGTTCTTCCCAAGCTCTCTAGGAGGTCCTTGATCGAGATTCTCGTCAAGTTTGATTTCTTCTTCATTCTGTGCTACTATTATCACAACAAAACAATTTTTTTTCTGTTTGTAACAGTAGGCATTTTTCTTAGTTTTTCATTATACAAAAAAGTATGTACTAAACAAAAATTTTGGCCCTCCTATGAGGTCCAAGTGCTACAACCTTTGCTCCGATACCATATGTAATGTACCCCAAATTTTTCAAATAAAAAAAAATTGATAGGTGCATTAATATTTCTTTACTATGATATATTTAATCATTTTAAACCTGTAATCATCGATATCAAGATACAACATATACTTAAACGCATTTACAAGAGACTAAGAAAAGGTAGTCAACCTTTCCATTAAGTTGTGTCTATTACAATTCATTTAGTATACGTGATAGAACTTGTCACAATAGGTTAAGGTTTAGACTATTCATTAAACTATGATCTGGTTATGTCATACATACTAAATTAACTCTAGACTACATGGTTTCCTCCTTTATCAAGGGGTCCATAAACGTGTTTCACTAAAGCTCCACTTTTAAAAACAGTCTTAGTACTCTCCACTTCATATCCAAATGAAGGAGCACTTCAAACCTTATAACAACAATTCCAAACATTCAAGTCTCTTTTCTTTATTATAACCCCTCTAATTCCATGTATCAATGATTTTTTAATTGACGATGCTAGATATAAAAACCATTACCATAAAGTTCCTCTATCCAAATTCATACAATGACAACCTATATTTTTTATTTTATAGGAATGAATTATCATATATCTTACTTGAAGGGTTTAACCGTATTCACATAAGTCTATATGGGTCTCCATGCAACAATTGTACCTTGGATATAAGCACACATTAACTTTTAGTAGTAGTGGATGTTCTTTTCAGTTTTCTTTGTTAAGGATTTTGACATAGTAGTTAGCAGATACTAACACACAACAGTTGAAAAATGACAGGGAAAAGAAAAATAGTGATATTTAACGTGGGAGTTGAAATCCCATCTAGCGTGACAAGTCATAACCCTGACTGCTTATTGTCAAGCATGGAACCTTCCATCTTAGTGACAAGTATTTGCACTAACTGTGTTATTGGATCAGTTCAATGCGTAGTTAATACATGTCCATAAATAACATTGAATTCCCTGGTTGAGAGTTATGAGGTTTTCTACTCTTTACTAGTCCTAGGTTATCGTGACTAATGTGGATACACCATACATGCATATTCATATGGCCAGTGTACCCACAACATCCCTTCACCATTACTCTACGATACGAGAGTCACCTGGGTAACAAATGTTCCATTTCTCCTTTGGCTCTTATGCCTTTTCATAAAACCATCCTGTGTTACCCTCTGCAACAGTGCTCTGTGTGTAACCATCGGGGACAAGGGGGTTCCTTCTCTGTGTAAGGAAACAAAATGTTACACATTTGTCTGGTTTCCTCCTCTACCAAGTAAGTTCTCAAAACTCTATCACTTGAGTTAACTATAGAATATATGGAAGGGTCAGACATATTTTAAGTTTGTCTGTATATCTAGCTTATTTATGGTTGCTATTTGAGGACCTTCTTTTTGCAAACCTTGACTCTCTGAAGTATATCCATCCATGCTCTGGGTAAAATGCATATTTTATAACTCATGGCGGTTTATGGATTTATCTCTCCCATGAGTATAAACATCTATTTCTCATGGATTTCATTAACTTGTAATCCATTTTACACAAACGGTTCAGTTTCTTGATTCAGGGATAGTCCTGTAATGCTTGTTAGGGTTTTTGTCAACAAGCAGTAATCCTCAGTCATCTCTTTAATATTTAGACTTGTAATTTTTTTGGAGTCACTCATGACATACCTATCACCGAAACTCCCGTGGCTAAAACCCTGTTACAGTGACCTTAAAATTCCGCATAAGGCTTCTTGTGTGAGTAACTGTATACTAAATATCTATGTGTATTATGTCATAATTATTTTTACAATTCATGAGGGTTTTGTCTTCAAGGCCAGGACCTGAATCTTTGTTTCTTAAACTTATGTTTTTAATTAGGTTGTTCACGATATGCTTCCCGCCCGAGAACCCCTTGGTTAAATCTTTCTCCACAGTCATTCCTAAGTTCACTTATGGTATTCTTTGTAGGTATGGGTTGAATTTTTAATACTCCATTTTTATTAAGTGATGATCCTTCGATTGATCAACTCTTTCATCTGACTTACTGTGAATAATTTTCATTCTCGAATTTAAAATATGTAAAATTGTAAACCAAATTCCTGTGGTCGTGGTAAGGATTTACTTACTACTATGTAAGTTTAATAAATAAATATATTTACCTTACTCATACTTATACAAGAATTGTTACAATCCTAAGACTCCAAGTGGGTATAATTATTCCAGAAATTAAACAAATTTAAAGGATTTACCCTTACTCTCTATTCTAGAGCTCTGTGGTTAGCTTGACTAATTTCACTTTGTTCGCGTAGAAGGAAAGAAATTTAAGTATCCAGAACTTTGTTCTTGATTTTATTTTCCCTATCATCAAGCTGTAGGTTTAGATAATTATGAGAACAATATATCGCCAGCTTATCTGTGATACGAATTGGGCAATTTTGTAGAGCATGATTTATATTGTGTGCTCTTTATAGTTCCAGTTATGCAATATATATTACAAGTTTAATAATTTTCTATCTGTTTGATACATTCTGAGCAATTGATTCAATTTTTTTTGGTTACAAGACTAATGATGGTACCCCTGTTTCCATTGCGAGGGTACCCATCAGTCTTTTCAAGGTCAACTCCTCCCCTTTGGACTGTGCATAGTTCACTTCAGTGACACTGAAGGGAAATGCACCCAGGCCAACCTCAAGCTAAGTGTTACTCATTGGTGGAAATGCACCCATGCCAACCTCAACATTACTTTATCTTCAATATTTAATTTCATTTACTTCTGTCTTAACATGGTTAACTAATTATCGAATTTCTTGTAGGATTGAAACATTCACAGTCAACGGATCCAGGACATCACTTTGCTCGAAAAAGGTATTTGAGCTCCGATTCTAGTGTTTTAGTTTGAAGGTTCAGATTCGGTGTTCAAGTGGTACTGGGTCCTTACCTAGGGTACTCTGTTTGTAAGGATTTGTATCAAAATCCTTTGGCTATACAGAAAACATTCACAGTCAACGGATCCAGGACATCACTTTGCTCGAAAAAGGTATTTGAGCTCCGATTCTAGTGTTTTAGTTTGAAGGTTCAGATTCGGTGTTCAAGTGGTACTGGGTCCTTACCTAGGGTACTCTGTTTGTAAGGATTTGTATCAAAATCCTTTGGCTATACAGATTGTTTATTATCTTATTATAAATTAATGCATAGACTTTTCTACAACCCAAACAAATATTGTTACATATTGAACAGTCTCTGTAATATGTGTTATATTGAAACTTTGTTTATAGTTTTACTATGGTATAAACAGACTATAAATTGTATGCCTTTAGTATAGTTTTATAAATGGAAGTTTAATAAAATTCTTATGTGGTCCAAGCATCGATGATCTTTCTGTGTATGAGTATTAGATATTTATGTAGCTCTAAAAATCTATACAAGACACAACATATACATATATATATATATTTCTATTCTTGTATTCATTCTAAATTTTTCTTTGGCATTTGTACAATCTAATATTCCTTAGATGTTTATACAACTCTGCATATCAAAACCTACAACAATATATATACATATATTTATATCTTGTATTCACTTCCAAAACCTACAACAATATATATACATATATTTATATCTTGTATTCACTTCCAGAATTTCATTTAGCTTTTTCAACAGTCCAATGTTCCTTAATTTGATTACTGCCTGGTAAAGGTTATAATTAACACAATAATAATTATATTTTATTTACCTTAGATGAATATCCTAGGCATTACATAACTCAACTTCATCAACAGATAACACACACGGTAACTTTCTTAACTTTACTCAATGAATAAAATCAAACTATAAGGGCTTATTCTACAATTCATTTCATTCTACTAGCTATTAAACAATAAAACAATTCAAAAAGGAATAAGTAGATGTACATATATGAACACGGTGTTGGGACAACAAATGGAACATCCAAGTTCCACCCAACCATAGAAAAAAAAAACCAATCTACTTGATCCATTCACCCCCTAGCCTGACCATGAGTCCATAAGGGAGAACTCTGATGCTCCTCTTTCGCTATAATAATCTTTTATATCATAAATTCCCCTTGCCTCACACTCAGAATGGTGCTCATAACAACAAGTGATATCCTTTCTCCAACATACTAAGCAACGTCCTGCCTCCTCCCATATGTTCTATATGCAAAAGAATCTTGTGCCTAGGTATTTCCCCCCTTTGGGAATTTTCACAGCTTTACAAATCCCTGATTTTTAGGGGCTACTAATGGATAAATTCCTCATTTTACACTTGTAAAATTCATCCCTGAGGTATTTCAAGCCTGTTCCGCACTCATGGAGTCATGGTCAGTTGATTTCAACCTAGGTGTTCCATTTGTCCTTTATCAATTAATATAAAAATAGTTTTCTTTTACAGGTGTCATAGTCAAACAATTGGTTGGGAAACTCAAAACTTTTCCCAACAATGATAATAATTAATTACAATTAACCAAATTCCAAATTCCAAATTGCCATAAATGGCAATAATTTTCAAAATACAATTTTTTCAAAAATGGAAATGAATTCCTAAGTGCATACAGACTTTAATAATTAATTATTTTTGGGACATATTCTAGGATGGAAATGGGAAGTGATAAGTGTGAATTTTATTACTTGATTTCCTAAAACTAGTAAGAAAAAATGACTCAATTATGGTTGTGGTTGATAAATTAAGACAACACACTTCATACCTATGAAATAAAATTACAAAGCTAATAATATAGCATAAATATTAACAAAGAAAATATTTAGGTTACATGGAATCCCTAAATTTATAATATCTGATAGAGATGTTAAGTTTATAAGAATTTTTCGGAAGGATTTTTTAAAGGGTTATATACCCAATTGAATTTCAGTACTCCTTATCATCCGCAAATGGATGGGAAAACTGAAAGAATTAATCAAATTCTTGAAGACATGGTTAAAATGTATGTTATGGACAAACCTAGTAAATGGGAAGAATATTTGTACTTATTTGAGTTTGCTTATAATAATCATTATCAAGCTTGAACAAATCTTAGTCCATTTGAAATTTTATATGGTAGAAAATGTAGTACACTTGTTTCATGGAGTAATATTGTTAATAGGTTGATGATAGGACTAGATATATTAAAATACATGGAACTAATAGGGAAATAGGTACAACAGAACCTAAAAGTAGCTCAAGACATGAAGAAAATTTATGGTTATGCAAAAAGGACTCCAAGAGTGTTCAATATTGGAGATCACGTGTATATTATATTTAAACCTAAAAAGAGTTCTTTACGACTAGGTAGGTATAATAAGTTAGCACCTAGATATTGTGTCCCACTTGAGATACTTATTCAAATAGGACCTGTAGCTTATCAACTTTCACTTCCATCTATAGTAAAATCACATGAGGTGTTTCATGTTTTATTACTAAAAAAGTATATACATGACCCTATTGACATTGTTGATTGTAAAATGATACAAGTGGAACTCATGGGAGAGTTCCCAATAGATTCGGATTGTATTCTATAATTCATATATTACATAGTAATTAATCTCATCATATGGAAGTGGAGGTTGAAATTGGAGACCATGCAGAGATTTAACTAAATATATTGAAGTAATAGTGAGACCTTCAAAAATTTTAAACCTCTTGAGTTTTAATGTGAAAATACTAATAGATAAATCACACCTAACCAAAGAAAGTATAATAATTCAACTTATATATCTGTTTTGAAATTGGTTTTCACTTATTTATTGCTAAATTCATTTCACTTGATAATTTGCATTATCTCACACTTGAATTCAATATAGAGGATTAATTTCCTTCCTATCATTGTTTCAATTAATTAATGCACCAAACCATTTTTCATAGTGATATTGAAATCAATATAGAGGATTAATGTTGCTCATACCATTCATAGTATTTTCACTCATATCAATGGACCATATTGTTTTATGTTATATCATTTAAAATGAATACAACTACTTCAATATGTTAAATAGGTTTTCATTGTATCATCACTTAAATCAATGAATATTTTTCACATTATGTCATTATTGAAATCAATGCAACTAATTGCTCTAAATTATTTATCATTGGGTCATAACTAAAATCAATGCATTGCATTGTTTTTCATTATGTCATTATTGAAAGCATACCAACTAATTGCTCAAAATAATTTTTCATTGTACCATCTCTAAAAGAAATGCACCCTAATGTTTTGTGTTATATCATTGTTGAAATCAATTATTCTCCCTTATTTCTCTAAATCATGTTTTTAATATCATTATTGAAATCAATATGCCCTATTGTTTTGTGTTATATCATTATCACTAAAATAAATGCACCATATTTTTTTTGTTATATCACTATTACTAAAATCAATGAACCCTATTGTTTCATGTTATATCATTATTCAAATGAATACAACTACTTGATTGTGATGAATCATTGTTCATTGTATGATCACTTAAATCAATGCATAGTGTTATGCATTATGTCATTATTGAAATCAAATGCATATTGTTTTGCATTATGTCTTTATTGAAATCAATGAAACTAATTGCTCTAAATTATCTATCATTATGTCATCACTAAAATAAATTCATTGTATTGCTTTTCATTATGTCGTTATTGAAATAATAACAACTAATTGCACTAAATCATTTTCCATTGTACTAGTCATTTTTCATTGTACCATCTCTAAAATAAATGATTTGTAAATTAAATGAAATTTAGTACAATTAGGTGAGGAAGGATCGAGAATACCCTCTTTTGTATGAGGATCAATGTATTGATTATTATTGTAATTATTCCCTAGGTAGATAGGAGAGAGAGGAGGAGGGGAGAAGAGTTGAGACTTTGTTGCATTTTAGTATTGTAAATACTGTAAAAATTGTAAAGGTATTCAGATTTAATATAAAAGAATATTTTCCTGCATATGAATCTCTATGTGTGTTATTTGTGTGAATGAGTGTTTGTTTTATGAATGTTTACTGAAGTTTTTTGAATGTCATGAGTGTGTTCACTTTGCGGGAATAGATATAATTCCCTATCTGTGTGAATTTTTGAGTGTTTTCGTCTCGCAACGAGGTGTAAGGAGTGCACACTAGAGCTATTAGAGAGCTCTAAATGGTTAGCACAAGGAGTTTCCAAGAAATCAGTTTCGAGTTCAGCAGGAGCCTGCCAAGTGGGCACACCAGAACCAGTTAAGCTCAGAATGGATAGTGAAACATTTCACAGAGTGAGCGCAAGGTGTGCACCTACACTCATAGTATTGTAAAATCTCAATGGAAGGCCAGTGAAAGGAGTGAACAAACCTAACATTTTTTTAAACTGTTGGTAAGCTTAAGTGGAAGAACACAAAGTGACAGGAAGGAATTGAAATAACATTTTAACAGTGTTCATAAGCTTAGGAGGAAGAAGCGTAAGGAGTGTGCAAAATTAATTATTATTATAAGCTCAAGTCTTAGGAGAAATAAGATTTCATAGAATAGAATAAGAGGCTAAGGAGTTGACCCTGCAAGAAAAGATGAAGGTTGCAGTCTTTAAACCTTGAGAAATCCTTTGTCAGAGGGAAGCAGAGCCGAGAAGGAGAAGAATCCAAAACAAATGTTGGATTATTTGTGGAAATAGATTTGGGTTGTTAGACCTTGAAAGAAGGAATCCCAAGAGTAGAGGAGAAGTGTGGGAAAAGGATATTAGATCCTAGACATTAGATCTGGGTGCAAGAGAATGAGTGTCATCAATTGAGGTTTTTTTTCCATAAGTCTTGACCAAAGTAGAGTGAATCTAATTCATAAATCACATACTAAAGCATGGGACATATATCTAGGATCCCTTCAAAAATTCAGAGATTCAATGATTGTTATAACCCTAAATTGCATCAGACATGCATACCTGGCATCAGGCCATCTTACTTGCTATCTTTGCCAAG
>CBVK0102775077.1:0-10066 GCA_900067695.1 Picea abies
GTGTTCTTCTTGTATTCTTCCAAAATATTTTTCTTGTATGATCATGGAGTATTTATAGCCATAGACATGACTGTCAAAGATTTTGTAATGAAGACCATTTTTTATGAATAAACTGCACAAAGAATTGCTTCAGGGTTGACTTCAACCATATCTTGTAACTTTGAGTCTTAAGTATGAGGTATATGAGATTGACCTATCAAATTCTCTTTTGATATTCATAGTAGTACTCTTTTAAAATTATTTGAGATGATAAATTTATTCTCTCCTATTTATTGTGAAGAAGACATGGATACATTTATATATGATTAAGAAGATTGTGTATGTGATGATGATCATGAAAAATTCTGATGTTGAAGCCCTCATTCAATATTTTCTTATTGTAAAGAGACTTCTTGTTGTACATAAAGATTCTATCAAGTCATTGAAGACCATATCATTTCATAAATTCAAGCAACAAAGACCTAGTGTTTTCTTCCTAATCATTCTCCTAATCCAAGATATTCAAGTTATATATTTTAGCCAAAGAGGAGTACCACCTCTCTAAAAGTGCAGGGGGATTCATATCCTCATGAGGTTGTCATTTTGGTCCTAACGAATTCAAGCATCAACAACCCTTCCATGGTAATTCCTCCTTCTTTGGAGACTCTACTGCCTCCTCGACCCTTTCCTTTTCTTGGTTAAAGAAATTGTAATGCATTTTGGTCTTATGGTTCACTTCTAACCTCATACTCCAAGGGGAAATCTGTTATCACCCTAAAATTTCTCACCTGTGCCCTTTTGAGTAGTTTTATCTCAATATATTACCTTGTATGCATAACCCTCATCCTTAGCTCCATTCCATCACCATATGACCTCAATATTTCTATAATCAACCAAGTCAACTCTTGATTTCAATCAAAAGTAGCCAACTCAAATAATTGGCCAAAAAGTGCATGCACTAAATGCAAAACAAAACCCAAAAAGTGTGTTGCTTCAAAAAATACAATTTATTAATTATTTTCTGGACAAATTAATGTGTATGTGCCTTCTCAATGGTGTATTAGTTATGTGTGGACCTTCTCAACCCATAATTACTATTATTATACATTGATTGAATCATCTTTATCCATCATATGGAAGACTCTGTCAAGAGGGTTCTCCACCATACACCCATAAACAAATCTATTGAGGTCACCCATTGAGATCATTCCATCTGAGTAAGGTTATGCCACTAAAATACCAGTAGAGTCTTGAGATCACTATTCTCTTGCCTCATTATTCTAATTTCTTACCTTCTCTTATACCCAAGGTTGGATTTGGAGCATACCAAGGAAGCAAAAGACCCATCCAGAGGAGGGGCTTTGGATCCCACTTGTCTTCATCAAGCCACTCTACCAGGTATTATATGTACTTTTCCTTCTCCATTGGATTAATATAATGTTCATTATTTTATATCCTTACTCATGATGAATGTATTTTATTTTTCAAAGTTGGTTATTGTACTTCACATGAACTAGGGTTTTACATGCATGAGCATTGTTGGGTTTTTCAATTCTAGTTTAATTTCCATTTTGTCTATTGCTTGATTCACAACCGTCAAGCAAGAGTTTTTGCTTTCCCTTGTGACAAAAACCCACCAACATTTTAGCTCATCTCAGTCTTCTTCTATGCTAGAATGCATAACTTATAAGCTCTAGAAGTCTCATTGAATCCAACAAAATAATACACTATCATAGCATCTCAAACCTTCCCTTTGTTAAGGGATTGACCACCTATGAATTTGAAGGAACATAACCTTGGATCATTATCATGTTACCAAATCCCAACATCCTCCATATCAACTTCACAAGTCAAAATATTCAGACATCACATCATGGGTTATTCGAGACATCCTGCAAAGATGTTCACATATACATACAAGATAGGGAGAAGTGGATCAGATCTATTGAAATCACAAAAATAAAAATCTATACAATTTAACTCATCAACCCTAAAACGCCAAGATCCTAGTGCAAGCAACACCCACATATGACCTCCAACAAAATGTAAGCATGGGTATATCATCCAAGCACATCAAAACCTCCAACAACTAAAGTAAGACCCTCAATAAAGTCAACTTCCTCTTTCTGAAATAATTCCTTGGTAATTGGAGCAAGAGTCTCATCAAGATCAACTCCCTCTATCTAAGATAATCCAATAACCTTTTTCTAGTACTCTCTAATGACTCCATCATTGCAATCTTGGAATCGATCATTGATTCCACAATAGGTATGGAACCTATCTCCATGGAACCCTTCCACACATGCTCTATATATGCCTCAAAACTAAAACACTCATCCAATTTCTCGTTGGTATGTATATGTGCCATAGAATAAACTAGTAACTTGTAAATACCACCATCTTGCACAGACCTCTAGAAAAAGTCCTCAAAATTTTTGAACTACAATCACTGGTAGTGCACTATTGTCCTTCAAATGCAACTCTACATTGATGATCTACCATACACAAAAATAAAATAAATTTTTCTTCAAACCAAGAACAAAAAAAACATCATTCAAATCAACATCATCATCTGATGGCATCCGAAAGGAAATGGAATCCACTCCTTTCACATGATATGTAGCATCATCGCCCAACTCCACTCTCATACCTCCCTCTTACTCTTGCAACCTACTAAAGAGTTTTCGGTCATAATTCATATGTCTTGATGCCCCATTGTCCACATACCATCCAACACTTAAAACAATGTTATATCATAAACAAGAGACCATGGAGAAGTTGATCTCATGTTGGGATGATAAATCATCCACTACTGCTATAATATCTACACTCCATACAACCCGTCTCTACAAATTTTCCTTCCCCTTCATCTTCTTTGAACATTATCTAGCATAATGTCCCCACTGGTCACACTTAAAACACTTTACCTCACTCAAATCCTTCTTACCTTGGCTTGAATCTTCCTTCTCACCATTATTTTATCCTTTCTTGCTTCCCTTTCTCATCGTCCCAATGAGGGCTATGTATTATACTTCCCTTTGTTGAAATGAACAAGAATCCAACCTAATCTCATCCTACACAAGGTTATCCCAAATATTCTCAAAATTGGGTAAATTCTCACGAGAAAAAATACCTTGGACAAAAGGTTTCCAAGGTGGAGCAAGTCCATTTAAGGAAATCAACACCAACTCCTTATCCTCCACTTTTTTCCTTATGGAAACCAATTGATCTCACAACCCAATGACTCTAGCCAGGTAGCTCACCATTGTATCTATGTTATTCATGAAAATCGTTGAAAATTTGTTTCTCAAGAGCATATGTCTAGAGACATAGGAACTTGAATATAAACCAACCAAAGCTTCACGCATCTCCCTACTAATAATATTTTCTACAATATGGATGATCAAGTGATCCTTCACCAAATCAATAATTATTATCTTTTTCATGGCCTCCTTTTTAAGATGGGTGTCCAACAATATCAAATTCGCAGGTGTAGTGATATCTTTATCAACATGCTTCCAAATATCAACCTTCTCCAAAAGAATTTGCACATATACTTCCAAGGTATGAAATTAGAAGCATTATTTAACCTGTCACACTCTCTAAGATGAAGAGTAGTCATCCTACAAATTTGAAGCACAACTCAAAGCAAGATCAACAACAAATAAAGTAGAACTACCCTACTTTGGTTCAAACACTCCTCCCAAGCACCCTATGGTTTTACACCTAATCGACCTATAGTAAGTCAAGTACCTCTCGCAGATTCTGAACAACTGAAATATCCAACTCCCTCTTCGCTAAGAGAATAATCTTAGTCAAAACAACTCTAATCCCTTGTATAAATTTTAGAAATGCTCTAATACCATGTAGAATTTTCTAGAAGATTCATTTTATTGCAAATTCAAATTTTTCACTACAACCTTGAGGTTTCCCAAATCTATTTCCTATTAACTTTCAACCTTAGATTTGAATCTAAAATATCAATTTACAGTAGAAAATACTTCATTTCCTTCAACCCAATTCACAAGGCAACCCAAGAAAATAAATACCAATCAAGTGTATTTCAATGCCACAAAGTTTATCCCTTATAACACACTTCCCAAGCAAATTACAGATCTGAAAATGATTTTTTATAACAAATCATTACAGTAGAAAATATCTCCCTTTAGCTTCTATATGTCTAATAAATCACTTAATAAATTCTACTTATGTTAAGTCAAATCAACATGCATAGTAAGCACTAGAAGCAACTCAATAATGAAGGTAACATAAGTTGAAATTCAAGTATGCAAGTACACAATATTTGGACAATTGGAACACTTCACACACACACACACATATACTATAAATTATCACAATGCTAGTACAAATCAAGCTCTCCAACCCTAACTAGGGAAACCATAAGAAAAACCTATCCACCAACTCCTCCTAACTAGGAATCACTCCCAACCAATGATGGTCACAACACCAAATATACACAACAAGCAAGTATAACACATCGACGAGTCCTCCTCGGCACCTTCACTTTCATCATATAAGTGTACAAGATAATCTCCCTCTACCTTCTCCACATCAAACACTTCAAGTAGCACTAGGGTTTCCAATTTCCACAAAACCCTAGTCATTTCTTTTCTCACAAGAACTACAAAATCAAGTTCTTCCTTTTCCCTTCTAGGGTTTATCCCAAACCCTAGCTTCCCTTATATCCTTAGGTAAAAACCCTATTCTTAGTCTTCACTTGAAATCCCTCAAGAACCTTGGTGCTCAAACCAAAAGCATGGAAAGTTTTAAGGATCCATACTTTTCTTAAAGTGTAGAGTCCTTGGTGAATCTTACTAATTCTTGAAATGCGAACCATAAAAAGTTTGATGGTATTTTTGTAAAAATATTAAGATTTCTAAGGATTTTATATAGTTTCTAGAAAATTTAGGTGATTTTTAGAGTAAAATGATTTTATGTAATAAAATTTGAGTGAATAAAAGGGAATTTGGAGAATTAGTTTTTGGAAAAAAACATGGAAAATTATCCCATGGATGAAATTTAGCCTCTAAATTTTTCCTTTGCCAAAGAGAGTAAACACAATCAAGAAGAGTACAAAGAGAGGAGTTAACTCTAGTTCTTACATCTCTAACACAAGCATGTGATTACATGAGTGAACAATGATAAATGTAATATAAATATTATTTCCTCCCTTTGTTTATATGAAAGGTGAGGGAGACAAACAATAATAAGTGGACCTAGTCCACAACAAACAACCTATCTACACACTAAGTAAGCTCACATGTGGAGTGCTCCAACTTTATAAAGCACATGCCAAGATCCAAGGCATGCACATCCAAAAAGCGACGGTCCAAGGCTAAACACTCCTCAAGGAAGGTCCAATAATACCCCTCCAAAGGCCTCCATTGTTCCAACTCCCCCTCCTAAGCCATGAGTACCTCCAGGTCCACCACACATACATGATCAATCCTTAACTCAAGTGTCCCCAAGTCACATACAAGACTCCATGCNNNTTAACTCAAGTGTCCCCAAGTCACATACAAGACTCCATGAAATAAACAAAGTGAGACCAAGATGCCCAATGCTCCTCCTAAGTGAGTCATCCTCCAAGCAAGCAACCAAGTTCTCCATGTATGCACTCCTTGAAGAAAGTCATTGTTGATGCTGAAACAAAAGTGTTTTGAAACCAACATCTCAAGCTCCCATGAGGCGAGAAGAGGTGGAAATGTTACCCTAGGTTTTAAGCCCGATAAATAAAGCACATTAAACTCTATGACTAAAAATCTAAGCATACATATTTATTTATGATTTTGCAATATTTTATTTTTATTGTATTTTGCAACTTATAACATTTTGTATTTATTTTTGTAAGTGAAATGTAAATTAAACAAAGTTAAAGTGAATAATTAAAGTATACTTGCAAAACTAAAAGAAAATTAAACAACCTAAACTAAAAAATGAGTATTTAAAAGAAAACCCTAAAAAATGTTAAACATAAGATAAATATGAATTAGTGTGAAAATAATACAAATGTTAGAATGAGATATTAAATGAAATAAAGAAATCTTATTTAACATAAATATGAATGAGTGTGAAAATAACACAAATGTTAAAGTGAGATATTAAATGAAATAAAGAAATCTAAAGATTAGTCAATATTCAGAGGAACTTAACAAAGTGAAATGATATCATATTTTAAAATAAACAAACAAAAATTGGTTTAGTTAGTAATTCTTATAAGCTAAGAAACGAAAGATTGAATTTATTTATTTTTTTATAATTTTTTTAGTTGAAACAAAAATTAATTTAAACTTTAAAAAATATAAATGCTAAAGTTCAGTGATCTAGTGAAAAGAAAATAAGAAGATTTAATTAGTGTTTTAAAGAATTAATGAACATAATTTATTTATTTATTTTAAACATTGAACATTTGATAAAATAAAAAGTTAAACAAAAGAAGGAAGGTTGAGATGATTGTTTTGTTTTCTTTGAAAATTTAAATAAAAGAAATAAAAATAATGAGAAATGAATTAGATAGTAAAAAATTTAATGTTTTTAAGTCTCTGTCAGGATTTAGACTAGAGTTCTTTGTCTTTAACCACTTTAAATAGAATTAGTTTCATACATACAATAGAATAGTCAAGTACAAAAGAAAATGAAGAAATATTAAGTTGAACATTAAAGAGAGCAATGGTATTGAAGTACAAAGTGAAAATCTGCATACTGATATTGAAAAACTTAAACTTAAAAACACAACAATTTAATAAGCAAATCATTCATCTCATAGACACAAACAAAACTCAGCCTCGTTTTGTCCCTTCAGCTACTTTGCAAGACACTCCTATCAACAACTTCATCAAATTTCTAAGTAAAAAATGTATGAAGTATGGAAAATAAACAAAAATAAATAAAAACTCACTAAGTTCTCAACATACCTCCTCCAAAAAAAATTCCTCCTTTAGCAGGTTGTCAACTGTTTGTTTTATAAAGTTAGGTTGTCAACTGTTTGTTTTATAAAGTTAGGTTGTCAACTGTTTGTTTTATAAAGTTGGACGGGCAGTTACAGAAGTTAACAGTTAGGGTTGTTAAGAGCTTTAACAAAGTGAAGCTAACTGAGTAGAACCGCCCCTTTTTATAAAAATATATGTGTTTGAATATCTTGTTATCTTTTATCCACATGTCCGATTTCGTTTGCAGGAACCGTGGATTAATTTTTATAGACCTAACTCCCATTGGTTATAGACTTTGATGAGCACACATCCACCATGAAACATACCTCACCATGATTCCAATTCATTGATAGAAATTTTATGTATTGTCCCATGTATTGTTTGCAATAGTTTGAACAAGAGCGTGAACTCTCTATAGCAGGACGATTTTCAAGTAAAGAAATGAAGTGGTTGTAAGAAACAAAACATTTGACACCCCTGTAACAAATATGAATGCTCTCTCTGTATGTCAGTGAACGAACCACAAGTTTTTTGTTTGATGGGGTTACCCATGTAATGCCCATCTTCGAAGGCTACGCTTTTATGCAGGCCATCTTCAGATTAGATTTTGCAGGCCGTTACCCGATGGACGCGCTCATAAAAATAAAGGCTATGCCTTCACAATCATGCAAGATATGAAAGAGAAGCTGAATACGAGGATTTTCTGTGTACCACAACAACTTTACTATATCCACCTTGTCGAAATCTTGTAATAAACTTGTTACCTGTCCAATATGCATAGCTATCCAACAACCATAATTGTTAGCCATTAACAACGCTTATCATAATTTCCAAAATATTCTGTATTCTGAATGGAGAACAATACACAGACATCATCTTTGAAATGTGCAGTAACAACTACTCGAAGAGGGTGCGCAAGATTTTGCACAAGCAATGTGAATTGATGGAGAGCCTCGCAATGCTTTCCGAGCTAAGAACTTGTTGATCAAAATGGTCATCAACAATCACTAAGCCATGCAAGTCTCCAATGCTTCAAGAAGGTGTTCCATATAAACATCAAGGCATAACAATCCATGAGTGGTTTATCTCTAATGTGTATGTCCATTAAAGTACAACCAAGGGTAATCAACACACCATGCACCCCACATCACATGAAGCACCCCCAAGCATGGTGAATTTTTTTTCAGAGTAACCATAAAAAATAACATTTTGTGCTTTCTTTAGTCAAACCCTAATATTCAAAGGGTATATGGAACACATATCCGCTTTGATACTAGGTTGGAAATTAGGGTCCATACGTTGGTGGAGAGAGAATATATATGGTTGATTTATTATTAACATTGTGATGACACATTTCTCACATGCATTACATGTCCTACTTTTATTGTATTTATAGATGGTTAAGGTGGTTTAACCATATAACCCCTAACATCAATACTAAATGTTACATATAGTCACATATCTAACGTAAAGTGACATGTAGTCCTTGACAATAAGACCCCCTTTTTCCTATTGGGGTAGAGTTGACATCATGGATTACTTCATGCTTGGCATCCACAAGACATATAGTCACATATCTAACATAAAGTGACATGTAGTCCTTGACAATAAGACCCCCCTTTGTCTTATTGGGGTAGAGTTGACATCATGGATTACTTCATGTCTTGGCATCCACAAGGGAATTATATATGTATTATGGACAACCCATCTTATTAATTGGAGCCAAGGCAATGCTTGTAGTGCAACATTCCATGGAAGCACGAGTCTAGTACCCCACGTGCATGGTGTTGAAAGTTTATGAGCTCTCTAAATAGTTGATGTTATTTAGGTAATAGATTTAGGGGTGTACTTAGCCTCCCATTTTGCTTGCTCCACTCCCTATGCCCTTCCTTGTGTCCTCTCTAAATCTTATCTTTCTCTCTTTCTAGCTATCACTCTTGCTGCTCCATAAATATTTGTTTCTATCTACCCTAATAATCCCTTCCATGTTATCAAGTTCCTTTCTCCTTCCACTACTTTGCAACAAGGCAAGTTGCCTTCCACTCCTCAACTACTCCTTTCCTTTGTTTAAGTGCTTCCAACTCCTTTTTATTTGCTTGACTCTAAATTAGAAGCTACATGCATTCATCATATATGACATTGTTGATCTAATCTAAGTGCACTATCATATGTAGCCCTTATGCTCTCCTTAACTTGTTTGATGGGCAATTTCAAGAATTGGCTCAATGAATTGCCAACATCTAAGCTCTACCCTAGAATTGGGTCTCGGTCTCCAATATTCTCTTACAACTAACATCTTCATATACATTAATGTCTACATTGCAATGGACAATAGTAGAAGGAACAATACTTGGCGGTTGGGATGGCATGGACATGCTTATGAAATCCTCATTAAATTTCTACCACATATTCATCAAAATCCCCCTTAATCAATCTAGTTGGTTTCACTTTGTAGTAAGGTTTAGTGGGTTAGGTTGATCCTTAAATGGTTGTGTTGGATCTGAATCATTATGCATGCCTACTACCCAAGACAACGCATTGTCACCAATAGAGACAAAATGTTGTTTGTGTTGCTCAATTAAAATGTATTGGGGGTTGTTGGTATCCCATGTTGATGTCTTGTTCATCATTGTTGTCTCATTCTCATTAAGGATTGTTTCTATGCATATCCATGAAATTTCCCTCCTCATCCACTTGTTGCATCTCTCTTATAGAGAACATCAAAATATTATTACCTATATAAACCTCTTAATCAACTAGATGCTTAAAATCCTCACTGGGACACATGTAAGTTGGCAAGTGCAATGGGATTCAATGGCCATATCCCAACCCACCGAAACCTATTTTGATATTCAAGGGTGTCAAGGCATTTTGTAAAGCCTATCTCCAAAGCATGGCCAATTCATATCCTCTGATTTCAATGCTTGGGTTTTTGGCCATCCAAGTAGATCTTTGTTTTGAAGTAAGATTTGAAAGCAAAGAAAATTTACATCTAGTGGTTGGAATTTGTATGTGGGGTAAGCTAACAAAGTTAACAGATCATTCTCAATCCTTTGACTTCTTACATAGTAGCTAAGGCTATATGGTTACCATTGTTGAAATAATGTAACTGCAAAGAGTATTCTTATTATTATTGA
>CBVK0102775117.1:0-11670 GCA_900067695.1 Picea abies
GTATTTTTTGATGATATACTGATCTATAGCAAGTCTTGGGAGGATCATGTTCGACATGTTGACAATGTGCTACAACTACTAAAGTAGAAACAACTATATGCCAAACCATCTAGATGTTTATTTGGGGTGAAGGAGGTAGAGTATTTGGGTCATATTGCATCTCATGAAGGTGTCAAGGTAGACCCTAACAAGATTGAGGCCATGATGGACAAGTCGATACCCAAAACATTGAAGAATCTTAGAGGATTTTTGGGTTTGACAGGTTACTACTGCAAGTTTGTTCGAAACTATGGAAGAATAGCAGCACCTTTAATGACATTAACTAAGAAGGATGCATTTTCATGGGCTCCAGAGGAAACTCAAGATTTTCAACAACTTAAAGAGGTGATGTGCAAAGCTCTTGTATTGAGCACACCAGACTTCACAAAAACCTTTATTGTGGAATGTGATGCCTTGGGAAGTGGCATTGGTGTTGTTCAAATGTAAGAAGGGAGGCCCCTTGCTTTTGAAATTCGACCACTCAAGGGAAAGGACTTACACAAACCCATTTATGAGAAGGAAATGATGGAAATACTACATGCATTGAAGAAATGGAGCCCTTACCTAATAGGTAGGAAATTCAAGGTCAAAACAAATCATGATAGTCTTAAATACTTCTTGGAACAAAGACTATCTTGAGAAGAACAACAAAAATGGGTGACCAAAATGTTGGGTTATGATTTTGAAATCATCTACAAAAAAGGGAAGCAAAATTTTATGGAAGATGCACTCTCAAGAAAGGATGAAGATGTTGAGGCCTTTCGTTGGGCTATCTCGATCATCCAACCCGGTTGGATAATAAAAGCGAGGGATGAATGGAAGAATGAAAAAAATGTGTGGACTCTCATTCAAAGGTTGCAACAGGATTCTAGTGCATCAGATACATTTACATGGAAAAATGATTCACTATGGTAGAAATATCACTTATATTTATGTAAGAACTCCCAACTCAAACAAAAGGTACTCTTGGAATTGCACACCTCTCCGGTAGGAGGGCACTCAGGATTTTTGAAAACCTACCATAGGGTCAAGAAGGATTATTTTTGGGATGGCCTTAAAATTGATGTTCAAAGGTGTTGATGTTTGGACAACATCGGGAAGATATTCTCTTAGAATAATAATTAATAATACAATTATTGATTATTAAATACCATATATAATAAGTAAATGATAATAATAAATAGTTATTGATTATTCAAGGGACCCATCCTTTCATGGATGGTCACCATATGTTCCCTATATATGGAACACTCATCATTGTAATAATATATCGATTATATCTCATATGAAGAAAAACAACATGGTATCAGAGATGGACTTGGCCTGACTCTCTCATGGAAGGGCCCAGGTAAATGGAAGGGAAATGGAAGCCTATGAGAATTAGGTGAGAGTAGATTGTTTGAGTGTGGATTACTGCTAAGTTTGCAGTAGTGTGAGGTTTTTCCATCATTTGGTTTTCTTTTTTCTGGAAAAAGAATGGAACAAGAACGTTGTTCTTATGAGAGAAGGTCGAGCCTCATGTTCGAGGAACTCGTGTGAAGAAATTAAACACACCACATATGATAGAACGAGATGATTGAATTAAAGAATACGTGTTAAGGAGCCCAAATACCTTTGGTTATGTTATCCCCAGTGTAGTTGAATACAACGGGAGGTTTTGATGGAAGATATTTCGTAAAGACATTGTTGATGTCGAAATAATAGGCTTGACGTGGGGTGATTGTGGGAAACACAAATGATACATTGTTCATACTTGTACTGAGGCTCATGTTGTTGGGGCCTGAACAGATCTTTCTAGCGGCACACAGAGATAACCCAAATCCAATGGTGGTGATGAGGCTTTCACTTATGGTTTGCAAAACATCCACTCGGTGCTCCTGGGAAGCCAGGATTCACAGTGCAAGGCTAAATATAGTGAAAGTCGCAATGTCATTATAGGGTGGAAGGGTAGGGGAAAGGGAATGCAGAGAATTTTGACCATGATATTGTAGAATGAAAGTAATTGTGATGTTATCGAAATCACCCGCTCCCTCATTATTGTAAGCTCGAGCGACCATATAGTATTTTTCCACGGGCTTGTTGGAAGCAACAAGAACATCGGTAGTCTGGCTCGTGGAGATGACACTTACATCTGTTTTGTAAATATTAGTGTAGGTAGCATCCAAAACTACTACTATAAATGTGTGGCCTACTATCTTGAAAAAGTGCCCACTATTGAGTGCAACATTCACGATCCACAGGAGGTATGTTTCTCCACTTTTTACATATAGATGAAATGTTTTCGGGCAGGGAAACATATATCCTAGTTGTGCATTTATGGTTCCTTCTTGTCCAATAATGGTAAATCGATGTGTAAAATTTCCACCCAATGGAATGGGGCATTGTGTAATATATTATAATCCATCGTCCCACCCTGTACACAACTGCTTCACTCCATGCCAATAAATTGTGGAATTGTATGGTCCTTTTTTAACAAATGTAACAACAACAATGTCTCTGTCATGGACATAGATAGTTGGAACTAGGAACTGTCCATTGAAAATGATTCTTGTATACTGCTCGCATACTCTGGTAAGTGTCATTGGTTCAAGAATGAAGGTATGATAGTGTACTTTTGCGTTTGTGATGGAATCCAATTAAGAAACTAATTCAAGTAGAACAACAATCCAAACCAAATACATTCTTCTTGATTGTAAATACATTCTTAGGAATGCATGCTACAACCAATTCTACCGATGACCTTGGAAACTACACCTGAAGAATCGAGAATATTATCACCAAAGGAAATCAAACTGATTTTTTTTTCTCATTTGCAAATCTAATGGATGTTAAAATAGTGTTGGCTATACATGATGCAACTGGAATTTATGTAAACTCATGCCAATGGTGATGCCCGGGGACTGTGTGAAGATGTTTGTTGAATTTATTATGGCGGTGGCATGTGAGTAGGGTATGATATTTTCCATTAGGGTTGAGGGAAAGACCGTCAGTGCTGGTGTTATTCAATCCATCATCGATTGTAATTGGAGAAAGAGAGAAAATGATGCAGCCCCCCTACTCTCCTTTGGGCTACGCGACCTCTCGGCCAAGGATATTCGATTCTGTGAGCCAAATTGGCTCTCTTAAACCTTGATGGTCTCACTTTATAATTGTACACATGCTCTTTCAACCTTTTGGTGCAGGTCCTATGGCACCCGTAGCCTCTCCCTTCGCGTTGTTGAACTATCGTGTTTCAAGCGCTAGCCCCTTTTCCACTAGCCCCTTCCTGGATGTGACCTTGGGTTATGACCTCATGTAAACACGTGATTGCAAGCTGGCCAAAAGTGGTTTTAGACCATACCGCTTTTCTCCCCACAATTCACCATCAATCGCCACGCATCCCTTTTGTAATGTCGTGGTTTCAATTGCAGCCCGCTCTCAGATTTTTAAAACTCGAGCATCTTCTGACCCCGCAATTGAGCGTGACTATTGATCTCATGATCTCGGATGAGGCCTCTCGATCAATGGCTAAGACCTGACCCTTTCAAATCAACGGATCAGATCTACCCCTTTCAAATCAACGGTCATGATTTGCTTCGTGATTCGGGTTTCAAAGTTTTCAATTCTCAAACCTTACTTTCTTTGCAATGAAAAATCTTCTGCCACGTGTCCTCCTCAATCGACAGTTATAACCGTTTTGGGATTTCGGACTTTAGAAATCTAAACTCTCAACTCTCATCTTTCCCCAATTTCTTTTATCTGAAGCTTTCGATCCACTAACGTGTGTCTTCCACAGATCGATGGCTGCAACCCCTTCGGGTCTTCGGACTTCGGAAAACTCAATTCTCAATTTTCACTTTCCCTTGTAGTGCATGGATTTCTTTCATGTGTCCTCTTGAATTGGACAACTGAGATTTACTTCAGGTCTTTACCCAGAGTCCACAGGTTTGCACCACGTGTCCCCCTTAATCTGATGGCTATGATTTACTTCAGGTCTTTACCCGGAGTCCACAGATTTATGCCATGTGTCCTCTGGATATGACGGTCCAGATTCACTTCGAACTTTGAGTTTCAGAAGTTTCAACTCTCAACTAAAACCCAAATGCATTTATCTGAAGCTTGTGATCCATCGCCACGTGTCCCTTTGGATCTGACGGTCCAGATTTACTTCGGCTATTTCAACTTCTCCTTGTCCATGAACTTTCAGAGTTGTGGATCTTGCACCACCTGTCCTCCTTGACGATGGATGGTCCCAAATTACTTTGGGACTTTGTTAGTCCACTCTCCTCTGCACTTCAAGAGACTTAAAGCTCACACACCTTAACCAGATCCAATGGTTTGGAATGATCTCGCTCCCTCCTAGATAGCTCTTGATCAATAATTCGTGAAGCCTTCAGAGCTTCACCCTCCTCCGAAGATTTCTCCTCGCTATCTCTTCTGAGCTTGATCCCCTTGAGGATTTTTATCTCCCACGCACTCCTTGCGTTCCTGGGCTCTCGACAAACTCAGATCAAAGGATTTATTTGGAAGAAGTTCTTCCCACACTCCTTGCACTCCTTTGTTCTGGTTCTTTGACACTTAGTTGCTCCTTGACGTTGTGCACTCCTTGCACTTGGTATAAGTTCCCATTTTTCCTTCTAAACTCTTTTGAGTCAATTTAAGACTTTGTCGATGCACTCCTTTCGTACGATGTGCACACCTTGCATACGAGTTTCAGAACAGAAACAATTGAAACTTATCTAGTTTTGTCACAAATTCATATGATTAATTCTAACAACCATACATAAACAAAAATGAACTAAAGCACATACATAATATATCATTCATTCAATCACACATCATACTGAGCACTGTCCAAGGAATTAAAACAATTATGTTTTCTCTATTCATTCATGAAATAAAGTTACATAGTATTACAGTTCTTCATTGCGTCTTTCTTCTACTATGCTACTCTACTCTTCTCTGCTCTCCCTAATCTCTTATCTCTTATCTCTTACAATACAAAAACAACAAAGCTATCTAAGGAGTGGCTCCTCGAGCTCTTCTCTGTCCTTTCTACAACCTTTCCTACCATGTTCTAGAGGTTACCTACTTTGTCCTTATTACAATAACTATCATTTATTACCCAATAAGGGCTCCCACTCCCTATCTGTAACTCCTTACAATCATATAATACTTTACAAACAAGATATATTAAAAAACGGTGTTTCCAAAATATCTCAACAACTTGTTTTCCTTCTAAATTAAATGTTGATTTGAAATTTTGTCATGTTGAGATGTCATATCCCTACCTCCATGCTTGCGTATTTGAATTTGAAGGTGATGCTCCTGCATCATACTCCTCTGGCTAAAATATTCATGGACTCTTGTCCATGAGCTCCTGCACTGTTTTTCCATGCTTCAAAATATCTGGTTCAGTGACCCAACTTGAGTCTTCCACTGGATGATCTTTCCACTTCACTAAGTATTCAGGATATGTCTTCCTCTTGGTCTTCTTTCCAACTCTTTTTTCTATGATTTTCTCCATATGAGGTTTTTCTGTTGTGGGAAATTGTTCTTCCCATTGAAATTCCTTATGATCATATGGTTCTCTTGCATCATCTCTCCTGTAAGGATACATGTCTGCAAAATTGAATATCAATGATATCCCAACATTGTCTGGCAACCCAATTTCATAAGCATTGGCTGTAAATTTTCTAAGAATCCTGCATGGTCCTATCTTCTTCATTTTCAACTTGTTATATGTTCCCCTTGGAAACCTTTCCTTTCTAAAATGAGCTAAAACTTCATCTCCCACTTCGAATTGAACTTCTCTCCTCTTTTGATCAACTATGTTCTTACATTTCAGGATGTTTTCCTGTAGCTGTTCTCTGACTCTGTCATGGAGTTTTTACATTTCTATTGCAAAATATTCTGCACCAACACTTATAAATTCATCTTGATTAATATCTCTCAACTCTATAATCCCTCTTGGCTTTATACCATACGCAATTTCAAATGGACTTTTTCCTGTGCTCCTGTTCAATGAATTGTTAAATGCAAATTCTGCTTCTGCCAGAATCCGATACCATTGATGACCTTGCTTAGTGGCTAAACTTCTTAAAAAGTTTCCCAGACTCATGTTTACTACTTCAGTCTGTCCAACTGTCTAAGGGTGATATTCTGAACTAAAGGACAAGTTTTTCCCTGACATCTTCCATAGAGTCGTCCCAAAGTGTCCTACAAATTTGGTGTCCCTGTCTGAGACTATGCTCCTAGGCAATCCATGTAGTCTCACCACTTCTCTGAAAAACAAATTGGCTGTATGTGTAGCATATTTTTTCTTCTGGCATGGTATGAAATGTGTCATCTTTGAAAATCTGTCCACCACAACAAATATGGAATCACTCCCTTTTTTGGTTCTAGGCAATCCCAATATAAAATCCATACTGATTGTATCCCATGGCCTTTCTGGAATTGGTAATGGCTGATACAAACCAGTGTTTTGTTTTCTTCCTTTTGCATATTGAAAAATTCTGCAATTTTTCACAAACCTTTTCACCTCTTCCCTTGTGCTCGGCCAATAGTATGAATTGCTCAGGCGTACAAATGTCTTATCATGACCAAAATGTCCAGCTAAACCTCCACTGTGTTTCTCTTTCAGCAGGTTATCTCTCATTGAGCATCTTGGTATGCATAGTTGGTTCCCTTTGAATAATAATCCATCTTGGATCAAATATTATGTCCATGGGATTCTGTCTCCCAACAAAGGATTCTTACATGCCTCATAAGCTTCCTTAAAATTTGGATCTTCTCGATACATTTCCTTGAGGTGTTCAAACCCTAAGGTATTGATCCAGATTTTATGAGCGGAACGAAATGAATACAAATTATTAAAAGGTACTTAACACAAAATAATAGAGATACAGTAAAACTAGTTTTCTATTCAATAAGGAAATAAGCTGAAACTGTAAAATGCAGCGGAAACAAGCTTGTTGGAATGGTGGCAGCTTATCTCTGAGAAGATATGTGATGGTTGCACTCATTTGCAAGAAGATGATTACAATGAGGCTCTGAAGGCATTTTTTACAACAAATAGGAATTCCAAAAACACTAGACATCCAAAAACCTAACCTCGGGAGATGAAGCGCCAAAAGTCATGTGGGCCCCGTTTGGGTAAGTTAGTACATTAACTTCTTGGGGTCATAACTTTTGCATACAATCTCTGTTTTAGGCATGTGATAGCCTGTTGGAAAGGTATCATTGAGGAGATTCATTTTGGGGGCTCAATCATACTATAGGATGTAATTGAGAAGTTCAATCCCGAAAAAACTTCAATTAGGCCCTCAAAATGGCCCCGAAAGTTAAAACTGTTAAAAATAGTAAATTGCCAAAATTGCTAGAAAACAGCTTTGAGCCAGTTGGAGAAGGTGGGTGGCCACCAATATCCTCCTGGATAACTCCTCTCTCCTTAGGAAGCAATGGTCTCCATTGTGTTGAGGTCCCCCATCAGATGAGGAAATTTCTATTGAATTTGGCCACGGGTGAGCCACTTGCCTTGGTGCAGGAGCTGCCCTGCTTTGATGACTCGATAAAGTTGGATCCATTGTTGTCGAGTTCCCTTGATCTGTGTTTCGAAAATCTGATCATTGGATGCATGTTGTATGCATTTGGGGTTGAGCTCTTTTGGTGTCAGTTGTTCTGCTACTTTTGAGGTGTCCAATAATGGTGGGAAATAAGGGTGAAGGAGATCCACGTTGAACACTGGGTGCAGGCCAAGGAAAGGAGGAATTTTGAGATGAAAAGAATTATCCCCCACAGCCTTGGTGATGGTGTATGGCCCATAACGGAGTGGGAAAAGGTTCCGATGGCGTCTTGTAAGGTGTTATTTCTGCAAGTACAACCAAACTTTGTCGCCCACCTGAAACTTATGTGGTACCTGATGTTGATCATGACATTGTTTGTACTTGTCAGTGGACTTCTGTAGGATATCCTGAACCTATTGGTGGATGTGCTGGATCTGCTCAATGAACCAAGTGGCTTTGTCAGCTTCAGTTGGAGGAGGAGATGATTCGTTTGAGGTGACCGCAAGGGGAAGTGCAACATCTATGGGACCCAATGGTTGAAATCCCAACTCCACCTGAAAGGGGCTGTGGCCAGTTGAGCTATGCAGGGCTCGGTTGTAGCTATGTTGGGAATAGGGAAGGCTCTCATCCCATGTGAGAGGGTGTTGTGAATTATACATGTGAAGGATATGCACAATGATTTGATTTACGACCTCGGTTTGGCCATTTGTCTAAGGGTGGAAGGCCGTGGATTTGGTGAGCTTGGTGTCCAGTAGTGACCAGAGGCTTGACCAGAATGTGCTGAGAAATAAACTGTCCTGATTTAAGACAATGGTTTGTGGAATTCCAGAATGTACTCAAACTCGTTCAAAGAAGAGCTTGGTAGTGGCCTCTGCTGTGATGTTCTTCTTGCAGGGAACCAAACTCGTCATCTTAGAAAAGAGATTAACAACCACAAAAACACAGTTGTTTCCCCACTTGGTGGATGGGAGGCCCGACATGTAGTCCATTGAGATGGATTCCCATGGTCTATCAAGAGTAGGAAGAGGGGTATATAGGCCCTGTTTCTTAGTGGTCGGTTTGGCAATCGCGCAGGCAGTGCAAGACCTGATTTACTTGCTGACCTCCTGTCGAAGTTTCAGCCAGTAGAAATGTTTTTGTAGCGTCGCCACTATCTTTTCGACACCGAAGTGTCTTGCCACTCGACTGTGGTGGGCTTCCCATATCAGCTTCACTCGCTCGCTTGATGGAACATAGATATGGCCCAGACGACACAACAACCCATCCTGAAGATGGAAATTATCGATGACTACTTTTGCCCCCAACATTTGGTAGGTGGTGGAGAAGTCTGGGTCTATCTCATAGAGTTGGGGCCATCCATATGTCTCATGGCCGCAAGATTCTATCACCGTGGTGAGTGTCGCGAATGGTGGTCTGCTGAGGCAATCAATGACACGATTGGTGCTTCCTGTTTTATACTTGATGTTGAGGTGGAATTGCTGCAAATATGTGGACAACTTTTGATGGAGGTCATTCTGCAATTTTCCTTGTGTCTGCATGAACTATAGTGGCTTATGATCAGTGTGGATGATTGTCTCCTTCCCAAGAATGTAGTGTCTCCACTGGCGACAGTCTTACACAATGGAATACATTTCTTTGTCGTAAGTAGGGTACTTACGAACAACATCTGATAGTGTCTCACTATGATAGGCCACGAGGTGGCCATGCTGAGTGAGAACGGCATCCACAGCATAGTCAGAAGCATCTGTCTCAATCTCAAAGGGTTGTTGCAGGTCTGGCAGTGAAAGTACTGGGGCTGAGCACAATCACTACTTCAAATCATCGAATGCTTGTTGTTGGGACCGACCCCATGCAAATTTCACCTTACCACCACCCCTAGTTATTTGGTTGAGGGCTCATGCAATATGGGAGAATCCCAACACGAACCTGTGGTAGGAATTGGCAAGGCCCAAGAAGCTCTGGAGCTCAGTGAGTTTGGTTGGGGCTGGCCAGTCACGGATGACTTGGATCTTGGCTGGATCCACATGTACACCATGTTGATCAATGATGTGTCCTAGGTAATGGACCCTGTCCATGCCGAAGGATCATTTTTCCAAGTTGGCGTATAGCTTGTGCTATCACAGGGTGTGGAGAACCTACTGAATATGTTGTAAGTGTGTGGCCCAAGTCTTGCTATAAATGAGAATGTCATCCAGATACACCACTACAAAATTATTGATGAATGGTCACGGGATATCGTCCATCAAACTCATGAAAGTGGTTGGCACATTTTTCAAACCAAAGGGCATGACCAACCATTCAAAAAGGCCTTCCTTTGAATTGAAGGCGGTCTTCCATACATTTGTCTGTTCTATCAGGACCTGGTGGTAGACAGACTTTAGATCAATCTTACTGAAGTATTTGGCCCCCGTGAGTTGATCAAGGAGGTCGTCGATTCGGGGAATTGGGTACTGGTTTCTGACTATGATTTTATTCAGAGCCTAGTAATCAATGCAGAGTCACCAAGTTCCATCTTTCTTATGTACTAGCACGATTAGGCTCCCGCAAGGTGATGAGATGGGATGGATGTGCCCCTTATGGAGTAGTTCTTGGATATGTCACTTGATCTCCTCATTCTCTAACAGAGAGCGGCGATAGACTGGCCTATTGGGTACCAGTGCCTTGGGGGTCAGATCGATGGGGTGCTTGACCTGACAGTGTAGAGGTACCCCGGTAGGTGAGGAGAAGATATCCAAGTATTCTTCCACGACCTTATCTACTTGCTTCTGTTGTGTGGAGAGGTCGGCCACAGAGACCCTGGATGTGGTTGTGATCTTTCGCTTATTCTGAGAGTGAATCACAAAGAAGACAAACTTCCCCATCTGAGAGATGACCTTCCTGCATTTCTTAGCAGAGATAAAGGAAATAGCACTAGGTGGGACTGCCTTAAGTATCCTGTACAATTTCTTGTTCAAAGTAATAATAACACTACAAGGCCTAGACTCATATACAACATGACATTTCCATAAATAAGGTTGTCCCAAAATAACATCACAAACTTCGAGAGGAGAAACATCACACAATACCTCATCTTTGAAGGGCTTGATGTCGTACGAAAGTCGGCATTGTTGGTTGACGTGAAGATCGCTTCCTTGGCGGAGCCATCCAATGGTGTAGGGTTGTGGGTGTGGTGTTGTTGACAGGGCCAGCCGCTTGATGACCTCTATTGAGATGAGGTTCTTCTGGCTACCGCTATCAACAATGAAGTGCAGCGAGGTGCCTTTTACCCACATCTGTGAATGGAAGAGGTGCTCTCCTTCTTTTGGCTCGTCTGGTTCACCGGGTTGGAGCTTGGTGGTAGCGATGGTGGGACTAGGTTCTATGTCAATGATCCATCTTCCCCTTTCTGGTTCTATCTCAGAGTCAAAACCCACATCTGATTCAGAGGCTTTAACTTTGGCCACCAGCAGCTGCTTTGAGCGGCAGTCAACAGTGTTATGCCAAGGGCTCTTATGGAAGTCGCACCACTTCCTGGTATCTTTCTTTGTCTTTTTGGTGTCCTTCTTTGCTTGCGGCTTGGACTGGTTGTCCTCATACTATACATATTTTCTCTATCCTTTGTTCTGTGGGTTGGGTCCTCCCTTTCCTGGCTTTTGTTGTGCGGGGTTCCCAGGCCCAAATTGTCGCGTCTTTTGTTTGAGCTTCTGCTCGATTTTGATGGCATATCGGTAGGCCGCGCCCAAGGATGAGATGTCTAGAAATTCTATTTCGGTCTAGATGTATTTATGCAGAGCACCACAATACTTGAGAACTAGATGTCACTCTGAATATTTGATACCCAGCTTGGTGTGAAAGGTATGGAAGATTTTTGTGAAATCTGGCACTGCTTGGTCTCTTTCTTGCCACAGTGTGGTCCATTTGGTATACAAGTCGTCATAACTTCCGACAGGGTAGTATTGTTCCTTAATAGCATCCTTGAAGGATTCCCAGGTGGCCATGACTATAAATAATGAGGGTTCCTTTGTTTCCTTTTGCTCATAGAAGGTTTCCCACCAATCTTTGACATGGGGAGCGACTTTGAGGAGAGAAAAAGTAATCTTTTCTCTAT
>CBVK0102775118.1:0-15251 GCA_900067695.1 Picea abies
ATGGACAGAAAAATACCCTTCTAGTAGATTCAACCACTTGTCTACAACATCTGTGTCTATCTGGCCTTCAAATATTGGAATATCTAAGTTTATTTGTACCTTGAAGGGGGTGACACATCCACTCGAAGAAGATGCGTCGCTTGTTGGTAGTCGTCGAAGGATTTGCATGAAACTATCCATCATCTCGTTCCTCTGTTGTGTGAGGGATTCCTTAATCAACAGTTTGAAAGGATCTTTTGTCCCATCATATTTATTTTCTCCTTCAATGAGAGGTCACTTGGGCATGCGAGAGCTTTTTTCCTCAAGAGAAACAAGCTCGAGACCTAATTCTTTGTACTCCGACCTCGTTAGGGACATGCATTAAGACAACAAGGAGAAGACCACTATGATACCACTGATCTAGATTTTATGAGCAGAACGAAATGAATACAGATTATTAAAATGTACTTAACACAAAATAACAGAGATACAGTAAAACTGGTTTTCTATTCAATAAGAAAATAAGCTGAAACTGTAAAATGCAGCGAAAACAAGCTTGTTGGAATGGTGGCAACTTATCTCTGAGAAGAGATGTGATGGTTGCGCTCATTCGCAAGAAGATGATTACAATGAGGCTATAAAGGCCTTTTTTACAATAAATGGGAATTCCAAAATCCCTAGACATCCAAAAACCTAACCCTAGGAGATGAAGCGCCAAAAGTCATGTGGGCCCCGTTTGGGTAAGTTAGTACATTAACTTCCCGGGGTCGTAACTTTTGCATACGATCTCCATTTTAGGCGTGTGATAGCCCATTGGAAAGGTATCATTGAGGAGATTCATTTTGGGGGCTCAATCATTCCATAGGATATCATTGAGAATCTTGATACCGAAAAACCTTCATTTATGCCCTCAAAATGGCCCCAAAAGTTAAAACTACTAAAAATAGTAAATTGCCAGAAAAATGTTTTGAGCTAGTTGGAGAAGGTGGGTGGCCACCGATATCCACCTAGATTAGGTATCCACTTGGAATTCATGTACAATTAAACTCGTCCTGCTCAAAGCATCTACAATTTTGTTAACAGTTCGAGCAATATGTTTAATAACAAAAGTAAAATTCTGCATAAATTCTACTCATTTAGCATGTCTATGATTCAACCTTTCTTGCCTAGTAATAATTTTCAAAGCTCGATTATCATTGTACAAGAAAAAACATTTAGGAATTATATAGTGCCTCCACTTCTTCAAAGCTTGAATCACTGCATAAAATTCTTTGTCATATGTGGAATACTTCTTCTTGGTGTCATTCAGCTTCTCACCGAAATAAGAAACTGGCCTATTATCCTAACTTAAGACTGCTCCAGTAGCTACTCCACTTGCATCACATATCACTTGAAATGTTTTCCCAAAATATGGTAAGACCAGAATTGGTTGTTCTGTGATCTCCTCCTTCAACACTTTGAAACTTTTTTAATCTTCCTCTGTCCAATTAAAAGACTTGTGTTTCTTATTCACATTGTCCAACATGGGTGTGCATATACCACTGGAATTTCTGATAAACTTTCTATAAAAAATTGCTAATCCATAAAAAAAGCTTACTTCAAATATGCTTCCTAGAGACGACCGTTCTTTGATTTCTCTCACCTTTTCTGGATCCATCTTCAACTCATTTGAAGAGATCAAAAAACCCAAGTATATGAGTTATGTCTTCATAAAAGAGTTTTTCTTCATATTTATCAACATGTTTTCTTGTTGTAACCTTCTCATTATTGATGTCAAATGGTTTAAGTGCTCTCCCTCTATCTTACTAAAGATTAGTATGTCATCCAGATACACTATGACAAATTTTCCTATGAAGTCTTTCAATACTTCATTCATTAATCTCATGAATGTGCTTGGTGCATTTGTCAATCCAAATGGCATGACCAACCATTCAAACAAAACTTCATTTGTCTTGAATGATGTCTTCCGTTCATCTCCCTCTCTCATCCTTATTTGATGATATCCACTCTTCAAGTCTATCTTGGAAAAATAGCTTGCTCCACTCAAACAATCCGTCAAGTCATCCATTCCTGAGTAAAGGGATTCTATACCTAATGGTGATCTTATTGATGGCTCTGGAATCTAGACACATTCTCCATCCTCCATCCTTCTTTGGACTCAACACAGTTGGTACTGCGCATGGGCTTAGGCTTTCCCTAACTAAACCTTTATCCAACAACTCTTGGACTTGATTTTTTACTTCCTCATTCTCTCTAGGTGTCAACCTATAAGCTTCTTTGTTTAGTAAACTAGCTCATGGAATAAGGTCAATATGATGGATTATACTCCTAATGGGCGGCAATGAGTGAGGTAATTCATCCACTACTATGTCAACAAAGTTTTCTAACAATTCCTGGATTTCTTCAGGTAAATCCTCCACATAAGTATTTGTAAGGATAACTCTTGGCTTCCTCACTATAGAAAACTACATCTCCTACTCCTTCAAGAGTTCCTTCCCACTCATGAGAAGTATACTTGAACTAGCTTCCCTCTTTTGCTTTTTGTCTTCTATTGGAAACAACATATGTGTCCTACGATTCTTTTCTAAGGTACAAGTATTTTTTCTCCCATCATGCATAACTTTTCGGTCAAACTACCATGGTCTCCTTAATAAAATATGACAGGCATCCATAGGAATTACATCACATAATATTTCATCCCTATAACCTTATATTTTAAATTCAACTTGGAATTGTTGACTTACCATTACTTGATGTCCTTTCTGCAACCAAGATACCTTGTATGGGTTTGGATGTGCAGTTTTTTTTAGTTCTAGTTTCTCCACCATCTCTGTGGATACTAGATTTTCAGTGCTCCCACTATCTATGATCATCTTGCAAACTCTATCTTTCGTCTTACAAGCAGTTCTGAACAGACTTGTTCGTTGAACTGGTTCCTCTACCTCCTTCTCTGGTTTAAGAAGAACTTTCCTCATCATGAGGTTCTTTCCTGCTTCTGTTGCTTCTACTTACACATGCTTTTGTTCTTCAGAAATGTGTGCTTCTCCTCCTTTTGTGTGTTTCTTCCTCTCTGGGCATTCCCAAGACATGTGCCATGTCTTTCCATAGGCATAACATCTAACTTCACCTCCTCTGGCTCTTCCTCTTCCTCTAGGAAAAGAGCTTCTTCCTCCATGTTTCCCTTATCTAGAACTTCCACCTTTCTCAAGGTGATTATGTTGCTTTCCAGCTTCATGCTTTGGTTTCTAAGACTTCTCTTTGTTGGTTCCCTCACCTCTGATTGAATTTCCTCCTCTGTTTCGTTGGATTTTCTTTCTAGCCAATTTCTCTTCATCTTTTAAGGTTGCTTGATAAGAATCCTCAAATTTACTAACAAACATCATGTTGATCTCCTCTTATATTTCATATCTCAATCCATTGATATACCTGGATGTTTTTTCATCCTCCTTCTCTTTCTGTTCAGCCCTGATGTTCAGTATGTAAAATTCCTCAGTGTATTCCTTCACTGATAATCTTTTATGTCTCAGGTTCTGCAATCTTCTAAACAAATTGATTTGATAGTCCTTCGGGATAAATTTTTCTTTTAGCTTGGCTACCATCCTATCCCAGCTTTTAATTTTCCGCATTCCCTTGCATCTGCAATCGGCTTGCAGTTCGTCCCACCATAGTGTTGCATGACCCTTCAGTCTTGTCACTGCATGCTTCACCATCTTGTCTTCTTTAATATCTTCGTAATTGAAGTACATGTCCATAGCTTGTACCCAATCCAACAATTCTTCAACTTCTAAATTGCCTTCATACATTGGTACCTCTATTTTTTCTCTATCTCCTATTCTTGAAACAACTTTCAATAAGCGGTCTTCTGCAACATCCTTTGATACATCTTCTTCGACCTCTATATCTTCGCTTTCAGCTTCATTGATATCTCCAGTGTCTGGTTCTCTCCTCTTCGTTATTTCCATGGCGTCTAGTCGCATTTTGAGTCGCCTCATTTCTTCTTCCATTTCTGGATTCGCTCTGCGTCTTCTGGGTGTCATGATTCCACTACCTCACCTTCTAATGTCTATAAACATAATCAACTCTTAATACCACTAATGATATAAATTTATCTCCTTTCTCCTTTGTTTGTTGTCTACAAACAAATTCAATAGCTCTGATACCACCTTATGCAACCCCCCTACTCTCCTTCGGGCTACGCGACCACCCAGTCAAGGATCTTCAATTTTGTGAGCCAAATCGACTCTCTGAAACCTTGATGGTCTCAATTTGTAATTGAACACAGGCTCTTTCATCCTTTTGGTGCAGGTCCTATGGCACCCACGACCTCTCCCTTCGCGTTGTTGAACTATCATGTTTCAGGCACTAGCCCCTTCCTGGATGTGACCTTGGGCTATGACCTCATGTAAACACATGATTGTGGGGTGGCCAAAAGTGGTTTTAGACCACACCGCTTTTCTCCCCGCAATTCACCATCAATTTCCACATGTCCCTTTTTCAATACTGTGGTTTCAATTGCAACCCGCTGATCTGAAAATAGAAGGCTGACTTGTTATGCTATGCAAGCACCCTCTACCTCATTAAATTAAACCTTAACAGGACCTTGCTTCATGTGTTAAAATATGCAAGTTGGTTTATGTGTTAAGTTCTTGGTTCTTCTTTGCAAAGTTTATGTGTGAGGAAAGGTTCTTTTAAATGATTAAATATGTGTTATAAACCAATACACAACGGTATAAAATGCAACAAATAACACATCAAAATCACAGCAATACCAAGATGATAAAGGAGTTCACCCTTCTCTGGGCTACATCTCCTTGAGCCTCCTTCAATGGACTTGGCTCTTTGGGATTAGTTTGTCAAATTCTCTTTACAAGCTGTTGCTCAACTCCAATGGATTTATAGACTGTACCATTGGATTCAGAATACATAAAAACCCCAAAATTGACTGTTAGAACTCTGCAAATGGACAATGTCTCATCCAACAATGACCTCTTCTACATGTGACCTCCAAGCTTCCCTGAGCTTCAATGAGGCAAAAACACCTGTAAAAGTCCTCCAATGGATCTGAAACCTATCCCAAAATGTTCAGAGCATAATAATCAGTCAGAAATGACTATTCAGTCTCAGAAAATGGATATGTGCTCATCAGAGCAATGCCTCAAACAATGAGGGCTTCAATGGTCCCTAGAGCTTCCTCAAGCTTCAATGGTTAAAAACCTACATTAGAAGTCTCCAAATGACTATGAAAACATCACCAATGGACTCAGAACGTCCAAAAACCCCTAGTTGGGCTTTTACAGCACCTGATTTGGTCAAAAAATGAAGAAGTTATGTTTGCTGCCATTTTCCTCCTTCAAACTGTTGTTCCTGGTTCGCCATTCTGCACCTGTGGGAAGTGAACTTGGCTTCTGAGCGTTTTCGGTCACAAAACCCAGCACAAACTCGTGTTCCGAAAATGGTGCCAAAATGTCGCGCCGTTAGCGCAACTATAGCCCCCGAGGACGGAGGTGTTGGGCGCATGGGGGGACCATATGGCCACGTTCCCCGCGGATAAAAAGGCCCCGTTCCATGGTTAATTGTGGGTGTGACATGTGGCAGGCGCGTGGTTTAAAACCCAACAAAATCCCGCGCACTATACTCCATGTATAAAGTGGGCATATGTAAAACTATATGACCACGAGTTAATATTTTAAAACCCAAACCCAAACTGCGCGCCATTCAAACGGTGGTTATATATAAAACAAACTATGTAACCGTAAATGGTTATATATTTAATATAACCCCGCGCGTGCAATAAAAACATGGTCATATGTATAACCCCATATAACCACAAGTATATAATTCAAACTCCCACGCAAACGGCATATGTATATATATATACGCGGTCACATGCCAATGGTTCAAATGACCACGGGCCATTGTTCCAAAACCCCCGCGCGCATTTAAATGGTGAAAGGTCATATCAATGATGCATGTGACCGGGCTTGTAAGTTGTTTAAACTCCCGCGTGATATAACTTGTAGACTTTGGTCATGTGAACATATAAAACCACGGCCATTTCAAAAAGCCTCCCGCGCGCGCCCTCCGTTTAAATGGAATGGTCACATAGTTACGATAGAACCTCGGGCCGGGGCTAAGCCCTGGCCCGACCCCCCGCCACATATAACCATTTGCAAATTGAAATAATTTAAAATTCATATACCATACAAAAGCCAAAGTGTGGCTCGTTGGCGGATGGGTTATGTTAAAACTTTGTAATGGAGGGGGAGGTCCGGGGGTCGAACCCCGCGGCCTCCACACAATTTTAATAAACCATACAAACCAACAGCAAATAAACGGGTGCCACGTGGCAGCCCTTCATTGGGCCACGTGGCACTTTTCTATTCGATATTAAAATGCCACGTGTCACATTCAGATTCGCCCATTGTCAATCCATCAAATACTACCACGTCACCTGCCACGTGTGCCATGTCAGCATGTACAGACGCCTACGTCAGCTGTACGGCCTTTGCCACGTCAGCTGTACGCCCTGCCCAGTCAACATCAAATTTTTCCTGTTTGGCTCGGCGAACAGATCGTGATAACTTCTCCATACGGACTCCGTTTGCGAAAGTAAATATACCGCCGAAATCAGGAGAACGAGACGGACCCAATGGCACCATTTTTGTTGCATTCTGAGCACTTTGAAAATTGAGCAAATTTTTGACCCCTGGTCCAGATTCTGATCACCCGCTCTCAGATTTTTAAAACTCGAGCATCTTATGACCCCGCAATTGAGCATGACCGTTGATCTCGCAATCTCAAATGAGGTATCTCTATCAATGGCTCATATCTGCCCCTTTCAAATCAACGGATCAGATCTACCCCTTTCAAATCAACGGTCGGGATTTGCTTTGCGACTCGGGTTTCAGAGTTTTCAACTCTCAAACCTTACTTTCTCCGCAATGACAAATCTCCTGCCATGTGTCCTCCTCAATCAACGACTCTAACCATTTCATTATTTCGGACTTCAGAAATCTCAACTCTCAACTCTCATATTTCCCCAATTGATTTTATCTGAAGCTTGTGATCCACTAACGTGTGTCTTCCGCAAATCGACGGCTGCGATCCCTTCGGGTCTTCAAACTTCGGTAAACTCAATTCTCAACTTTCACTTTCCTTCAAAGTGCGTGAAGTTATGCCGCATGTCATCTTGAATCAGATGGTTGAGATTCACTTCGAGTCTTTCCCGGAGTCTATGGGTTTTCACCGCGTGTCCCCCTTAATCTGACAACTATGATTTACTTCGGGTCTTTACCCGGAGTCCACAAATTTATGTTGTGTGTCCTCTGGATCTAACGATCTAGATTCACTTTGGACTTCGGGTTTTGGAAGTTTCAACTCTCAACTGAAACCCAAATGCATTTATCCGAAGCTCGTGATTCCTCGCCACGTGTCCCTCTGGATCTGACGATCCAGATTTACTTTAGCTATTTCACCTCCTCCTTGTCCACAAACTTATGGAGTTGTGGATCTTGCACCACCTATCTTCCTTGATGGTGGATGGTCCCAAATTACTTTGGGACTTCAGGACTCTAACCATCCACTCTCCTCTCCACTTCAAGAGACTTAAAGCTCACACACCTTATCCAAATCCAACGGTATGGAATGATCCTGCTCCCTCCTGGACAACTCTTGATCGATAATTCATGAAGCCTTCAGAGCTTCACCCTCCTTCAAAGATTTTTCCTCGCTATCTCTTCTGAGCTTGATCCCCTTGAGGATTTTAATCTCCCATGTGTTGGCGATAGAAGTCACCCCTGGATTGCAGCAGGAGCAGAGCTCGACGCCCATCAGTTTATGTCACGATTATGTATGAAAGGGGTGATCGAATGGAAGTAAACTCAGACGATACTGTTTCAACTCTGAAACTAGGCTAGGCATGCATGGGCGAGTGAGGTCTTAGACATAATCCAGACAGTGAGTTGTAGTAAGGGTAAGTAGGGGGAAGACTTGTATCAGAGAAATGCAAAGGTCTGTTGTCAACATCAGGTTTCGAGCAGACTGTAGGAGAATGCATTTGAACGCATGATCTTCTTACATTCAAACATAGGAAACCAGGGAATACAATAGCGCCACAATAAATCCTTTATCATAACACAACTGCAATAATTCATGTGAATCAGTCAATCATGAACCCCCTTAGTATGAGATGAAAACTAGATGGAATAAGGAAACTGTCTTTCATAAATAAGAAATCTTACATACAGAGGCATAACCAACAAACTAGAGTGTCTGTTAAAACATTACAATCAGGAGCTTCGCTCTACCATCGATGCTTACAAAAATGGAGAAAACGCCTACATATACTAAAAAACAACCACAGCAACAAAAACAAGACGTTGCATTAAAAACATTGTGTCTGCATGTCTTCTGACAGTCTGCGCATGCAGACTATGGCCGATCGTGCACCCAAGACTTGGTGTCCCTTCAGCCAAATTCGGGCGAGTATTCTTTGTCAGACACCATCTTAACTGCGCATGGCTCCTGCAAGGGGAGTAGCCAAGCCATTAAGTTATGAGCTAGTGTGTGCAGACCTCCTCCAGCTGGTCGAGGACTCAGCATGGCTTCTTTGGAAAAATGGGTACACAGGACCCTCTCGAGTAGACCGCCTGCCAGATTATCCATATCTTGCACTTAATGCATGAAGAGAGGTTTCAACCACTCTTTCTTACCTTCATTTTCTTCAAGCGAAAACTAGGCTTGAGGCCGGGTCGAATGGCACCCAGAGAACGCGATGAAACTTTCAGCGACTAGACTCGACAGCCCTAGCTTCCTTTGCACAACTCTTTCTATTTTCCCACGTGATGACGAGCTGTGACCCTGCTTTTATTCTCAAAGGCGCTTTCGACGTTTGCGAACAGGAAGGGGCTGATCCTTGTTCCTTGAAATTGTGATGAGCGAAACGCTGAGACGGCCTAATCTGGCACCACGTGTCCCTCTATGGATGGACGACTGAGACTACTCCGTGATACCGCAGGCCCGACTCTGGGCGCTTTCGGTGCTTCGAGGTTTGGGGTTTCGTGATGCAGAGTGATATGGAACTTTCACCCTTCGAACTCACGACTGCCGAAAAGCCGATGTGACCAAATCACACGCCACGTATCCTTTGGATGGACGGCTGCTATCCTTCCCTGCATATAATATGGGCATGACGCATTTGCGCTAATTTCAGCACAACTCCACTATCCGCGATTTCCCGCCGGCCGCCGATCTGCTCCTATGGATGAATCTGGGCCGTTGACAATCTAATTTCGCCCGCTCACTTGATTTTCAGCGTGAAATGGGGCTTTATGTGCTACGCTTCGGCGTTCTTCGTGCAACCTTCAGACCTGGATGCTCTTAGACCCAAGATAAGAAATGTCACTAACACCATGTACTCCTTATGTTCCTGGGCTCTCGACAAACTTAGATCGAAGGATTTCTTTAGAAGAAATTCTTCCCGCACTCCTTGAACTCCTCTGTTCTGGTTCTTCGACACTTAGTCACTCCTTGACGTTGTGCACTCCTTGCACTTGGTCTAAATTCTCATTGTTCCTTCTGAACTCTTCCAACAATTTAAGACTCTGTCGACGCACTTCTTGCATACGATGTGCAAACCTTGCATACGAGTTTCAAAAGAGAAACAATTGAAACTTATCCAGTTTCATCACAAATTCATATGATCAATTCTAAAAACCATACATAAATGAAAATGAACTAAAGAACATACATACTATATCATTCATTCAATCACACATCATAATGAACACTTTCCAAGGAATTGGAACAATTCTATCTACTCTATTCATTCATGAAATAAAGTTACATAGTATTACAGTTCTTCACTGCGTCTTTCTTCTACTCTGCTACTCTACTCTTCTCTGCTCTCCCTAATCTCTTATCTCTTATCTCTTACAATACAAAAACAACAAATCTATCTAAGGAGTGGCTCCTCAAGCTCTTATATGTCCTATCTGCAACCTATCCTATCAAGTTCTAGTGGTTACCTACTTTGTCCTTATTACACTAAATATTAGTTATTAGCTGATAAAAACTCCCACTCCCTATCTATAACTCCTTATAGTCGTATAAGAATTTACAAACAAGATATATTAAAAAACGTTGTTTCGAAAATATCTCAACAACTCGTTTTCCTTCTGAATTAAATGTTGATTTGAAGTTTTTTCATGCTGAGATGTCATATCCCTGCCTCCACGCTTGCGTCTTTGACTTTGAAGGCGATGCTCATGCATCAGAAACCAATGTGATAGCTTGTTGCAAATAATGCTTAGTTGGATGGGAAATTTATCACCACTGTACAACAACGAGGTGTTGCAATTATCGAGGCACGTAAGCTCTCTAGTGCATTGTCTGCTGCTAGTTCTCCATGTGATCATATCCATGATTGGGTTCTTGGTACACCTAATGGTACATGGGTTTCAATGGATGTATATTCTGATGGAAATTCAGTAGTGACTTCCAAGTGGATCTATATCAAAAACACAGTTGACGCGAGAATTGAGAGGCACAAAATGAGATTTGTTGCTAGAGGATTCTCTCAGGTGGAGGGAATAGATTATGAGGATACATTTGCTCATGTTGCTTGATACACTTCTATCCGGATGATTATTTCCCCTGCAGCATCCATGGGTTAGAGAGTACATTAGATGGATGTAAAGACAACCTTTCTAAATGGAGAGGCCCCTAAACAATCCCAATAATAACCACCACAATGCCAATGTTCATTCTATACTTACCTCATCTTCCAACACCACCATGTCGATGTTCATTTTATACTTACATTGAGTTCTGAATATTCGAGGGAAATTGCTACTTGGTTGATATTGCTCACTGCCATAAATCCACATCCGAGGATTTTTGCTGAGGTAAATAACACTAACACAAAAATAAAGGTGCACACTGCTAATTGAAGAAAATGTTTTATCTAGTGAGATAATTGAACATGTCCTATCATTCATATTGGAATCTTTTTTCCAATGAATTCATATTGGGATCTTGTTCTTTCTCGGTTTTAAATTATGTAAAATCCACATTCAGTGTCTTTCTCTTGTTAAAAATAAAAAACTTCTATTGCGATTTAGAATATGTTCTATTGAAATATTTTATTGACATGACACCCTGTTGTGGCATTATGGTTAATGGCGATTGAAAACTAACCAACAAACTTTTGTTTGAAATATATTTTATATAAAAAGACTTAATGTATTGATTATAAAACAAACATTTCTCAAAATGAATCTTTTGTTGGTATTATAATTAATGAGACATCAACATAGAGTTTTCCAATGATGTATGCATCACATGTCAATAAAATTTCCTCATATGGTCTTTTTCCTTCTCTAATTTATTAACACCTAGAGACAAATGAGACACTTCTACTTAAAATTCTAGTATTGTCTATTACTCCTCTAATTTATGATTCCCTAGAGTTAAAAGAAGCATATAAGTAATATGCTAAGAATCCCATAATGTTTAGACGAATTTTATTTTAAAAAAAGTCATAAAACATTACAGGTAGTGAGTAATAAAAGAAAATTTTAATATTAATGATTCATAGACTAAGTTAAAATGTAAACAAACTTAATTATTTTTGTATTCAAATTCTTCTCTAAATTATATAGAAAATTTATAATTCAACCTAATTGATGAGATGTTTGATTAGGGAATTTTTTTTTCACAAGGAAAAAGACCATTATCTTGCTATTATTTCTAATCAAAGATAATATGTCCAATACATGTCTTTACTAGGTCCTCATACAAAATTTCAAACTGTCACTGAATATGAAGCAAATAAAATCCTCTTAGAAAAGGATTGGCCTATCTTTCCATAGTCACTAAACCATCTTTCCATAGACAGGACTATCAGCCCTCCTGAAGCTCCGAAATACATAGCTAGGTACCAAAATCTGAAGGGAAAAAAATACAGAGAATATGAATCGGAAACAAAATTAAGATGCCTGTAAATATGGGAGAAAGAAATATAGTCAAACTGCTTCTTGAGAAGACCAATCCGACTTTTCCAATGATCAATTTCCAAAATATTTAACTTGAAACTTCCTTCAACCCACTTGAAGATGACTCTAGAATCACCAAGGACTTGTAATTGATTGATAGATTTTCTACGAGCCAACCCAAGTAAGCCCTACATAGCTTGAAGTTTTGCCTTAGTATCAGATCCTCTGCCCCTACAAAGAAAGCATGAAATGAATGATTCTAAGAAAATTTGAGGATAAAACCATCTCCACCAATACCACATGAAGTTGCACCATCAAAACAACCCACTAGAATATTACTCTACAAGTTTGGAGAGGATAATTTAAAACTAGAATCAACATTCACAAATTTATCTTTGTGATACTCCTAAAAAAAGGAAAGTATTTTTAAACTAGTAAATTCAGGATCAGGTCTAATTCCCTCAAATATATAGTTGTTTCTAGTAAGACAGATGCCCCACACTATAAAAATTGGTAATTCAACCATATTTGGTCTATCTTTAACCCATACCCGAGGACAACGATAAAAAAAGTCACCTCTCCAAACTCCAAATAAATACAATTTATCACATGCCATAATCCAAACTCTCTGAAGAAACAAACAATTGATGAATAAATGGGAGACTAAATCTTCCTCTCTGAAACAGAGAAAACATAAACTAGGCCCATGATAACCCCTTTTCTGGATATTATCCCATGTTAGAATCTTCCCCTCCAAGCATAAACAACAAAATCATTTAAGTTTCTCGGGGATGTACCATTTCCATAATTCATTATACCACCATTTTGAGACAATCCAGGAATTAGAAGTAGAAATATCATCATAAGCTAACTTGATTGTAACAATACCTTCAGAGAAGTTCCTTGCCTAGACTAGACTTTCATCCTCTTCAGAAAATACTAGGCCTGAAGAATCTAAATTCTTGATAAATTGAGACCATTCATGAGCCCAACTACCATCAAAACCAAAATCAGATGCATTAAGCCAATAATTTTGTCCATTGAATAGATAAAGAGGATTTATGATCTGTCCTAAGATCATAGTGCCTCCAGATTTCAAAAATTCACATAGAGAAGAAGAGAGACTGTAGAAATATTCCTCTCCAATAAAGGAATCTTCTCCTAGCTTGACCTTCATTCCATTCCCTACTTTCCAAATTAGCCAAGACTTCAGCTAGGGAACAATAGATAACATACCTCTCCAAAGTGAGATCGGAAGACCTTACTTTCTCCGCAATGACAGATCTCCTGCCACGTGTCCTCCTCAATCGATGGCTCTAACTATTTTAGGATTTTAGACTTCGGAAATCTCAACTCTCAACTCTCATATTTCCCCAATTGATTTTATCTGAATCTTGTGATCCACTGACATGTGTCTTCCGCAGATCGACGGCTGCAATCCCTTCGGGTCTTCGGACTTCGGAAAACTAAATTCTCAACTTTCACTTTCCTTCGAAGTGCGCAAAGTTATGCCATGTTTCATCTTGAATCAGACGGTTGAGATTCACTTTGAGTCTTTACCCGAAGTCCATGGGTTTTCACCGCGTGTCCCCTTAATCTGACGGCTATGATTTACTTCGGGTCTTTACCTGGAGTCCACAAATTTATGTTGTGTGTCCTCTGGATCTGACGATCCAGATTCACTTCAGACTTCGGGTTTCAGAAGTTTCAACTCTCAACTAAAACCCAAATGCACTTATCCGAAGCTCGTGATTCGTCGCCACGTGCCCCTCTGGATCTGACAGTCCAAATTTACTTCGGCTATTTTACCTCCTCCTTGTCCACAAACTTCTAGAGTTGTGGATCTTGCACCACCTATCTTCCTTGACGATGGATGGTCCCAAATTACTTCGGGACTTCGGGACTTTGACAGTCCACTCTCCTCTGCACTTCAAGAGACTTAAATCTCACACACCTTATCCGGATCCAACGGTTTGGAATGATCCCGCTCCCTCCTGGAAAACTCTTGATCGATAATTCATGAAGCCTTCAGAGCTTCACCCTCCTCCGAAGATTTCTCCTCACTATCTCTTCTGAGCTTGATCCCCTTGAGGATTTTGATCTCCCATGTACTCCCTGCGTTCCTGGGCTCTCGATAAACTTAGATCAAAGGATTTCTTTAGAATAAATTCTTCCCACACTCCTTGCGCTCCTCTGTTCTAGTTCTTTGATACTTAGTCACTCCTTGATGCTATGCACTCCTTGCACTTGGTCTAAATTCCCGTTGTTCCTTCTGAACTCTTCCAAGTCAATTTAAGACTCTATCGACACACTCCTTGCGCACGATGTGCAAACCTTGCATACGAGTTTCATAAGAGAAACAATTGAAACTTATCCAGTTTCGTCACAAATTCATATGATCAATTCTAACAACCATACATAAATGAAAATGAACTAAAGCACATACATACTATATCATTCATTCAATCACACATCATAATGAACACTTTCCAATGAATTGGAACAATTTTGTCTACTCTATTCATTCATGAAATAAAGTTACATAGTATTACAGATCTTCACTACGTCTTTCTTCTACTCTGCTACTCTACTCTTCTCTGCTCTCCCTAATCTCTTATCTCTTATCTCTTACAATACAAAAACAACAAAGCTATCTAAGGAGTGGCTCCTCAAGCTCTTCTCTGTCATGTCTGCAACCTATCCTATCAGGTTCTAGTGGTTACCTACTTTGTCCTTATTACACTAACTATCAGTTATTACCCGATAAGAGCTCCCACTCCCTATCTATAACTCCTTATAGTCGTATAAGAATTTACAAACAAGATATATTAAAAGATGTTGTTTCCAAAATATATCAACAACTCGTTTTCCTTCTCAATTAAATGTTGATTTGAATTTTTTTCATGATGAGATGTCATATCCCTGCCTCCATGCTTGCGTCTTTGACTTTGAAGGCGATGTTCATGCATCAGAAACCAATGCGATAGCTTGTTGCAAATAATGCTTAGTTGGATTGGGAATTTATCACCATTGTACAACAACGAGGTGCTACAATTATCGAGGCACGTAAGCTCTCTAGTGCATTGTCTGCTACTAGTTCTCCATGTGATCATATCCATGATTGGGTTCTTGGTACACCTAATGGTACATGGGTTTCAATGGATGTATATTCTGATGGAAATTCAGTAGTGACTTCCAAGTGGATCTATATCAAACACACAGTTGACACGAGAATCGAGAGGCACAAAATGAGATTTGTTGCTAGAGGATTCTCTCAGG
>CBVK0102775188.1:0-10936 GCA_900067695.1 Picea abies
TAGATTATTGATCGCAACGAGAGTGACATGTTTTCGTTCAGTCGAAACATCAATGAGATAATAATGGGTCATGAATGCGTGTAACATAAGAGCGTTTTCCTGGTTATTATTTAAACAGAAGTTTTCAGAATAATGGGCAGCACAGCCACACAGAGAATGATTGTTGGCATATTTAAATTATAACTCAGTAATAAATGTTATATAGGACTATCACAGCCACATAAATGTGGCTAATGAGAATAATGGGCAGCACACATAAATGTGACTAATGAGAATAATGGGCAGCACAGCCACACAGAGAATGGTTGTTGGCATATTTAAATTATAACTCAGTAATAAATGTTATATAGGACTATCACAGTCACATAATTGTGACTAATGAACTAATTATGTGGCTATGTGGTTGATGAACTCATTATGTGACTGATGAGTTTCTATAGGTAATTTAGATATGTACAAGGGTTTTCAAAATGTAAACATCTTTTTTCTGTAATAACTCATAATTATGATTGATGAATTTTTATAGACAATTTAGATATATACAAGGGTTTCCAAAATGTCAACATAAATGTTATATAGGATTATCAGTCATATAATTATGATTGATGAATTTCTATAGGCAATTTAGATATGTACAGGGCTTCCAAAATGTCAACATCTTCATTGTTTATAAGTAACCCTAATCTTAATATATAATTTCAAGGTTTTCAAAATACATTTTCTTTGTTTATAAGTAACCCTAACATTAATATATAATTCCAAGATTTTCAAAATAATTTAGTTTATATCTTTAATTTTATTAGGTCGAAAGGCGTACACCTATTGATAATGGGCACAATTAATCACTTTTTAATCATAAATTTCAATCTTAGGGTTGGCAATTGAAGCATCTCATCGCGGTAAGAACTTGCAAAATGTGGCCGCAAGCACAAGCCAGAACCCTGAGAGCCTTTGAGTAGAGAATTTTTTGGGAAATCTCGTTAATCCACGGCTTCACGTATCCGCCCCAAATCTGAGGAAGAAAATTAAACATGGAAGCCCTTGGCTTTCCCTTCAATTTCAGTGCTAAGATCCGAGGGGTTTATGGTGTAACAAAACACAATAGTAACGTGCTTGTGATCTCGCAAGGGTTTGCAAATGTAAGAAAAATACATTTTTCACATGTTCCTGTACACGAACTAGGGCATTTTTCAAATTCATCCCTATATGGTTTTGCGGAGAAGAAAACACAGGCCTAACAAGTGTATGGTTTTGCGGAGAAGAAAACACATGCCTAACAAGTGTTCTTACAATGAATACAAGTGTTTATGTTATGTTATGTCAGTTGTTTAATATTTCCAGATTTACCATTTAAAAGGGTCAATNNNTTGTTTAATATTTCCAGATTTACCATTTAAAAGGGTCAATTGCTTGCAGATTGAATCAAAACCAGGTTATTTCATCGTATAGGCAATAAAATAGCTAATATAGATCTAAGCAGTTGAAGCAGTTGATTCTTATGTTGTTATGCTCACTACTAGTTCCCATGGCACCGAGAGTGGGACTGCCAATTTCCTAGAGAGCTTTGTTCATCGTTTGGAAGAGTTGTGCACCATTTTCGACTCACTTGAATCTGGACTACTAGAACATGGGCTTGCAAGAGCGATGATGGAGCACATATTCATTAGGTCGGCCATGTCAAAGAGAGTTATGAGTCATAGCCCAAAGGATACCACATAATCCAACGTTGTGGACCTTCCACTCAACTATGGTTATGGAAAATGTAATTTAATCAGCAACAACATGAATTATGAAAAATATAATCTATTGTGCAGCAGTAGCACGGGATCTTATGAAGTAGAATTGGTGGGTAATCATCAATTGGTTCTCAAATGGGATTCTACCCCTTTGGTGTGGGTTTCTTCATGGAAATCACTCTCACCATAGGCATCTTGTCATCTTGTAAATATGCAAGCAATATGTCACCACAGTTACTCCCTCCAACCGTTTTCAATGACAAGGGAATCAATCACGGAAATATGAATAGTCGGGGAAAGGCATCAGACATTGTCGAGGAGGATTGCTTACAGTGGTTGGATGGAGGACTACTTGCGGTGGTTGGATGTAAATGCGAGCCTCATTTTCGAATATTCAATGGAGAGTGGAGTAGAGTTTGCAATATGCTCTCTTTATTGTGTTTCTCTTTTCCTCTGCAAGGTCAGGTATTGTTCTCATGCATGGATTTTATATATTTCTTGAAGAGATCATAGTGAATAACAGAGAATGTCCATTCAGGTAATATTTCACTACCATCCTTTCTATGTTTCTCCTACACAAAATTAGATGGGCATGAATATTTTTTTTAATATTCACATTGAAATCTCATATTTAACAAATCGTAGTGTCATGGTTACTACCTACTCCACACTGAATTCTAGGATGGATGGAAGGGATAGAGTCGTTGGTCGGGTTATGTGCTAAGCTAGCTTCCCTTGCTTCGCAGGTACCACCTTCTTCTGATCAGGTTCATATGGCTACCTATTGGTTACCTCCCACCATTCTGCAAATGAGTCGAGTTGTTGCAGCTCCAGGTAACCAGGTTTTTTTTTCAAGGGATTCATACTTACTTATTGGCCTTATCATCCCATTATTCATGAGGAATCATGTCTCCATTGATGGTATTGCATGGTATGGTGTGACAGGTATTGCATGGTGTGAGAGGTAATTATACTCAAGAACAAAGGTGAGTGACTAGCGAAAACATTAAATGTTAATGAACTAATGCTATCACTCGACATAACATTAGTTCACCAAAGCATGCATGCCCTTAACTTAGTCATCATTTACCAAGTTTCAAACAAAATACTTTGCATATCTTCTCCTTGTGCCTCGGGAAGAGGCCAAATAAGACCTCAAAGTGGAAAGTTTGGATAAAAAATCAAATATGATATGGGAAATTGTATAAAGCAGTTGAAACTTTGGTTCAAATGCCTCTTGGTGCATTGGTTTTCGTGTAAAACTAATAGAAGAATGTTGAACCGTTTACAATAGTCCCTCCAGTCCGAAGGGAAGGGACTAATAAGCCTTTAGTCAAAGGCAAAAACAATTGAAATTCATTAACATACGGAAATTAACTAAGACATAGACAAAGAGGGGTTTTTACTCGGATTTTTTGTTACACTATTTAGTTGGAACTTCATTAAACTTGAGAAATTTAACTAAATAAATATGTTTTCTATGCCACCATGGGATTCTCCTATAATCTCAAGATACAACAATTACAAACCTGTTCGTCTAAATCGCAGCTGGGCATTACAACTACTCAAATACTTGAACGGAATTTCAAAGTTCTATACTTACAACAATATCAAAGGAACTAGCTAAGAGGTAATGCTTGACTCTCATTTATATAAGGCTCGACTTACTAATTACTTCTAGGAGAAAGAATGCTCAAAATTTTCCCACGAGAAGGGTTGGTTAATCATTTTATTAAAAAGTTGAAAAAATTATCCAATTCAATGGTTAATTATTTTATTAAGAAAATAAACAAATTATTCAATTCAATGGGACAACTTACCCTTCTCAATTAAGTAAAAACATTGACATATATATACTCTTTTACTACTAGGAGGGATGCACAATCCTTATACATTTATAATCTCATTTAAGAATTAGATTTCACATATAGATACTCTTCTACAATTTCATGTTTCAAATATTCTTGCAATATTTCTTTTTTTATCATAATTATAATCCTTTTTTTCCTTACTATATAAAATATAAAATGCACCTATTTTTTTTTAGTGTTTGAAGTTTCTTATAAATATCTCACTTTAAATATTTCAGTATGCACCTATTTTTTTAGTGTTTGAAGTCTTCTTATAAATATCTCACTTTAAATATTTCACTGAATAAGTCTAGATTCACTTGCAATGGAGTCATATAATTTGTTTTCTTCATTAATTCATGAATGCAAAGCATCCCCACAAGGAGAGTCACTACCATCTAGTCCTTCTTAAGGGAATTATATTCCGTGGAACTTAAAATCCCCTTAACAACTACCACCAAATATTTTGCTTCCTTTCCTAAAACCTACTCTAACAACTTGGACAATATCACTTCTTTGTAAATGTCTATAGGTGTCCTCTTCTCATTAGTAATGGACAAAGGAAGGAATTATATGCCATGAAACTTAAAATCCTCTTAACACCTACCACCAAATATTTTACTTCCTTTCCTAAAACCTACTCTAACAACTCGGACAAGATCACTTCTTTAGAAATTTCCAAGGGTGTCCTCCTCTAATTAGTAATGGACAAAGGATCTTAGTCCTACTTCTATTTCTACTCTAGCTACCTCTCTGAATTTTGATCCCTTTTTTGTTTTTCCTTTACATTTTAATTTTGATTTTAACTCATCCCTTGAATATATTGGTTATTTTTACCAGAGAGATTAATATGGTTCACTTTGATGGGGTTGTAACCTTTAGAGTGGATTGGGATTGTCTTCAATGCTTAGGAGGAATAATTACCCTTATGTCAACAAACATTGGGCCATATAAATGGTCCTTTAAAATAGAATCAACATCCAAATCATCATATAATTATTGAGTGACTTATACACGTAACATGACATTTCCACTTGCAATTTCTCCCCAACTTATTGGTTCAAGTGATTTTTATTCATAATAAAGATAATAACATTGATGATGGAGATTCTCCCAATTAGTTTCCATGAACATAACTCATAACTAAGATAGTGACATTAATAACTTGAAATTCTCTACTACCAATTTCTATGGGACTATCTTGTAATCGAGATAATGATTTTAAACATGTGATTCCTCCTATAATATTCTATGAGGTTGCCTCATAATCAAGATAATAATGTTAATAATGTAAGATCCCCCTTATCGGTTTTTATGACGCTGGGTCATAACTAAGAATTGTTGGAAACGTAATCCTTTTGGGTTACTAACTTCAAGGAATGTGAAGAGTCAAGATTGTAACAAAAGTTGGGAGTCTAAAAAATGCATTGGAATACAAATCCAATGGTCAAATAAATGTATATATACATGCATCATATTTGTGATAAAATGCATTCACACTTATCTTCAATCTGTGTAGTCTAATAGTGGTATTAGAGTGGCCTCGGTTATTACGCCTAATTTGAGCTATGGTAGTTTTCCATAGCACCTTGGTTTAATTCCACTACTCATCCTCCTATAGAAACGCCCTCCTTGATTGTCAAATATGAGATTCTTCTTCCACTCTGATTTTTCCAATCCGACATGCATTAGTATTCGCTCCTCTATCTACTAGGGTTTCTACATTCCCTATCATTGCTTAAAACTAGCGCACTCTACTAGGTTTTTGTGTTAGTCTGTCACGCACGAAGCTGTAATAGTCTCTTAATCCTAAGTTGTGGAATGTTATTGTAAAAATGGTTCGAGTGAAGTTGTATGGAATTCCATTCCATGATATTGTAGACTCGTGATGATCTCCACTACATTTTCTTGATTTGCAGTCTCGCGGACATAAAACTGTTACGATTGGAAAAATCGACAGTTTCATGTAAAAATGCATGGGAAAACTATCTATAAATTATTTTATTTTCATAGCCAGAGATTCTATTATGTGTGACGCTCTGAAAACCTAATTCCCACACCTTTCAATAGTGACTTCACCAACAATGGTGACCCTGATCTGAAACCGGGGTGACACTGACATCAATCTTGTTTTGGTTATATGCCACTTAATAAAGGTTGGATTTACAATTTTGGATCTATTGAACTTGATTGCATCAAAGATCAAAAGATGTACTTATGAAGGCTTGAATCCAACTTGAATATTAACTTTGTGAGTGTGTTATTAATCTCATATATCGTCACTTAATGCATTTAATGAACATGATAGTGGAAATGACATGCATAAGAAAACATGAGACAAGGAATTCACACATGAGGCAAGAGATCACCAAGTTGTTAACGGAGTTCACCGAGACCTTTTGGCTACGTCTCCGGGATCATAAAATCCATGAGCCGCTTCATTCTCTTCTTCAAAGATATTATCCTTTACAATATAAAGGGTTTAATTTCCACATCAACAAGTGGCAGTATAATTCCCACAATAGGTGGCAGTATCGAAGAGATTCTCTCATGCACAATGCAAAGAGATAGATTCTCACAAGTATGTGGTCATGTATCTCCTACAAAGAGACGATCTCCCCTGATAGCACAAGGCTAGATATCTCACAATCATGTGGTGATGTCTCTCCTACAAAGAGACGATACCCTCTGACAATGGTTGATCTCTCACAAGCATGTGGCATAAAAATGGACTCTCTCATCAGCTCCATAAAGGGACTCCTCAAGTAGTCATCCACTAGGGGATGAAACCCCAAAGCTTACATAAGGATTTTATATAGTTTTCCTTAACTCCATAACTCAAGGAAACAAGATCCACAAATTTAGGATCTAATAACCTCTCAAGGAAAAAAAATGAAAAAGCGTCTCAACCAACTCATGAGACCTTTAAAGTTTTCCTTGAGACTAGGAAACCACTTGTAATAAAGTGAGGAAGAGTCCAAACCAGTCCAAACCAACTCATGAGACCCTTAACTTCCTCCTTGAGACTAGGAAAACAATTTCCCCTTAAAATTAGAAACTAATTTATGAGTTGGATTCTCAAAACTATTTTTCTTTTTTACAATTAAATGAATAATACATGATATTCTCAAACTCACTTCAAGCATTAGTCATTTTTCCAATGTGCATGACTAATACATAAGTTTCTCATACTCATTTTAAGTATTAATCATGTTTACAATTTAAATAATTCATTCATGAACATTAATTATTCTTTGTCATATTTTAATTATCTTCTCCATGGTATGAAAAATAATAATTCCTTGTGTGGAGATCCTCGTGGGTCGTACCTCCCCACAAAAATCACTTTTGGTCCTCCAAAAGTATGGAGGGAAACTTGAACATCCGCAACCACCTTCTAGGAAGATTTTTACACTCTACGATCCACTTCCCTACTCCTTGATATGCATAAAAAATGTTTCTGAAAAGGCCACACCCTTCTTCTCCTTCACCTTTTTACTTCGAAATGAGGATGGCGATGACAACACTTGCACCAATGCAAATCTGTAGTTGATTCCCTGATCTGCATAACAAATGTCTCTGAAAGAACACACCCTTCTTCTCCTTCATCTTTGTACTTCGAAATGAGGATGCGGATGAAAACATTTGCATCAATGCAAATATGTAGCCAATTCCCTTATATACATAACAAATGTCTCTGAAAGACCGCACCCTTCTTCTCCCTCGTATTTGTACTTCGAAATGAGGATGTCGATGCTGACACTTACATCAATGCAAATATGTAACTGACCATACATGATCACAATTTCAAAGCAATGCCATACTTGCCAAGAGTTTACAAAACACTCATGGTCAAGTTTATAATGATTGTCAAAACAGGCCTAGGCAGAACAATGTCTCTCACTCAATAGTGGCTACAAGACTGATTACAATGATTCCAACAATGCTTTAGCAAGGTTTAGGCATAGAACAAAATGCCTCTCACTCTCATCATCACTTTTGAGAGTGGTTATTTACAATCTTTTACATCAAGTCCATTAAGGTGAATACCCCAAATGTGCATTAGTGGTCAACTCTATGGTTTTTAAACCCCCCATTACAAACATGTGCAACATAATAAATAAGGCAATGCCATCATCATCATACTCACCTCGCAATTCTGAGACTTTTGTTTGTAAACATAACTACTTTCTATCGAAGTGTCAAAATGCCCTCATCAGCATCGCACCACCTTGGTTTGTGTGCAAAGGCTCAAACGATGAATTTTTTGCAACGATTCAAATACTGCTACCTCACTACAGCACTTAAATATCACCTAAATCTGCAATATACATTCATTATTTTGCAATTTCCAAACAGAGGCAAAAACCATCAATTCATAAAACTTACATTGGTTTTCGTACTAAGGCTCTCAAATTGTTGCTCAAATATCAATAGACACAACACCAGTAGGTCCATCTCATCATTCTGCAACTTTTGACTATAAAATCGACATGTTTCGTCAGTTGCAGCTCTACCTCAAAGTTCATGCCATGCATTAATGACAAAAGTGGGATTCTGCCATGAGCTTAAAAATCCACTACTCGAATCCAAATTCTTACTGCACCAGTGGATTCGTGGTGAAAAATCATGCAAAAATTACTACACTTTCGTCAAATTATGTCATTGTCACTTCTGGACCACCCTAGGCTCTCTACCTCAAAAAATGTGCCATGCATTAATGAGAAAAGTGGGCTTCCATCATGAACCCTGAAAATATATTGCTTGGATCAAAATTATAACTACAACACTAAATACGTGGTGAAAAATCATACAAAAATGACTGTACTTTCATCCAATTTTGTCACTATGACTTATGGACCCCCATGGGCTCTCTACCTCGATTTGCATGCCACACAGTGATTAATTGCATAAATAAATAGTCATGTGCCTCAAAATGTGTGGCCTTACTTGGGAAAATTCAGGCTGTCACGTGGTAGCCTATGATTGGCCCACGTGGCGCTTAGTCAATTGTATGGTTAGTGCCCCGTCAGTGTACATCCAGTGCCACGTCATCATATGGCCTACCACATCATCAACCTGTGTCATTTCCATGTCATCGTACATCATGCCAATTCATCATCCTACGTCAATTCCAAGTCACTTTATGACCTGCCACATCATCAGCCTATGTCAACACCACGTCACTATATGGCCTACCACATTATGTTGATGTCATCCATCGTACTATCTAGTCAGCCACCATGTCATGTTGATGTCATCTTCTGTACTACCACATCAACACCCAGTCAACATGCCATGTCATGCTGACATCATCATCTATACTGCCATGTCAGTCACCATATCATGCTAACTTCTCCATTTGTATTTCCACGTCAACATCCCAGTCAATGCCACATCAACGTCATACTACCACATCAACTGACATGTCATCTTTGTACTGCCATGTCAACTGACATGTCATCTATTTACTACCAATTGTACATGCCACATCAGTTGTTGCATCAGCATTTGTATTACCATGTGGTGTCCATATGGCTGCCACATGGCACATTTTTACTGGTCCACATGAACCCATGAAAGTGCCAAAAACAGGTGACACATTGCAGCCTGTGGTATTGTCATATCAACCTATTGATGTGTCATATCAACCTATTGATGTCAGCAGTATACATGTCTCTTTGCAGTGCTGCCAACTCAGCATGTTGATGTTATCATTGTATGGATTTTGCTAGTTTCGTTTATTTTCTAAAAACTTCAGATGGCCATAAATGTGTTATCAAGACTCTATTTGATGAGCCATTTGTGTTGTTGGAAAGATCTCGTCAAGCTCTTCGACCTGGTGTTGTTTTTTTTCGAATTATGAGGAATTTATTTTTGAGGTATTTTGGAGCCTCATGGCTCGGTTACTGAAATAGGTGACCCATTTCCTATTCAATAGGACTTCTTAGCTTTGCATTCGCAACTTGGATGCATTGGTTGATTTCTTCAATCTTTTTTATGCTTTTCCCATCTTGTCTTCAACACCTGCAATCCTTGTCAATCATGCTCTAATACCACTTGATCTGAAATTGGGGTGACACTGATACCAATCTTGTTTTGGTTCTATACCACTTAATAAAGGTCATATTTACAATTTTGGATCTATTGAACTTGATTGCATCAAAGGTGAAAAGATGTACTTATGAAGGACTGAATCTAACTTGAATATTAACTTTGTGAATGTGTTATTAATCTCATATATCATCACTAATGCATTTGATGAACATGATAGCAGAAATAACATGTATAATAATACATGAGACAAGAAATTTACACATGAAGCAAGAGATCATCGATTTGTTAATGGATTTCACTAGGACCTTCTGGATACATCTATGGCTTATAAAATCCATGAATTGTTTTATTCTCTTCTTCAAATATACTCTCCTTTACAATGCAAAGGGTTGAATTCCCACATCAACAAGTGGCAGTAGAATTCCCATGCAACAGGTGGAAGTATAGAAGAGATACTCTCATGCACAATGCAAAAAGCTAGATTCTCAAAAGCATGTGGCCATGTCTCTCCTATAAAGAGATGATCTCCTCTGATTGTACAAGGCTAGATCTTTAACAATCATGTGGCAATGCCTCTCCTACAAAGAGACGATCTCATCTGACAAAGGATGATCTCTCATAAGCATGTGGCATAAAAATGGACTCTCTCATCACCTCCATAAAGGGACCCCTCAAGGGGTGATCCACCAGGGGATGAAACCCCAAACCTTACATAAGGAGTTTATATAGTTTTCCTTAACTCCATAACTCAAGGAAACAAGATCCATAAGTTTAGGATATAATAACCACTCAAGGACAAAAATGAGAAAGCATCTCAACCAACTCATGGGACCCTTAACTTCCTCCTTGAGACTAGGAAACCAATTTCCCCTTAAAATTAGTAAACTAATTTATGAGTTGGATTCTCAAAACTAATTTCTTTTTTTACAATTAAATGAATAATACTTCAATCATGTTGTCACAAGGTGATAGGCATCACAGTAACCATGACGCAACATACATATCTAGACCTTTAAACCAAGAAAACTCCCTCGCGCTAGAAGACCGAATTAACTATTAATAAATACACGAAGACTATACCCAAGAACCCAATCAACGAGTCAACAATACGCAAGTTGACATCATTCCCATTTAATTTGTGCATCTACCCGAAGGATTTCTTGTTTCCTACAAGGAAAACCTATGTGGTGTAACAACTATGACCAACCACCATTTAAATTCAACCAGAAGCATAAAACATAATTTAACCCACTAGCATAGGCACATATAACCAATTAATAGCACATAGCTCAA
>CBVK0102775235.1:0-15424 GCA_900067695.1 Picea abies
AACCCTAATCCCTTAATCCGATATTAATTTACAAATCAGCTAAAAATAGCAAAAACTGTCCCAAAAAAAAATTTCGAGGCGTTGCCCCGAACGCTGCGCATAACCAGGGGCGGCATACTTGCCCCCCCCCTGGGATCATCAGATGCAGTTGTCGTATCTGATGCACCCACACACACACACACATGCAAAGAATATAACACACACCCAACATAAACATGGCTGAAAGTAAAAGACCTCTAAATTAGGAAGATAATCAGGCTCCACAACCAACAATCTTCCTGGATCTTTGCATTATCTGAAAACTTCTTATGGTCCCATTGGTCTACCAATGGGAATCCCTCCCCAAAGTCACCAGTACCCAAGCGTGAATAGCCAACTACCATTCTTAGCCACCCTGGCCCTCCCTGATCTGTCGAGAATTTTAAATGACCCAATCCGTCACTCTCCTCAATGGCCCACCATATCGGCCAATCTACCATTCAACATCCCTAAATTCGATGGTAAACTGGGAGAGGACCCGAACAATCATGTAATGACTTTTCACCTTTGGTGCTCATCCAACTCCTTGATGGATGACTCTATTCATTTACGCCTTTTTTAGCGAACCCTCACAGGTTCCGCTGCAAAGTGGTATATAGAACTACCACGAGGCTTCTTCACCGACTTCAACACCCTTGCTATGGCTTTCCTCACCCACTACCAGTTATCGATCTACTATGAAACGAGAACCAAAATTTTGAGTACTTTCAAACAAACCAAATCCACTCATATCTTTGATCACATTCATGAATGGTGATGGAGACGACGTCTCATCAAACTCAAAATTCCCGATCAGTTGCTGGCAGAGTGGTTCACAAAATCATTCATGAATGACATCACTCGCGACATCACCATGGGTTGAGTTGTCATAGAAGAAGAATCAATTAGTCATGCCCAATACCTAGACCTCATTTACTCACAAATGAGCACCCTTTACAACTTACTCCCTGATGCACCTTGCCCTTCTACATCTACTACTTCAACTACTCCTGCTGCTTCTCATGCAACTAACGATGTGATTGGCACTTTCCATGCCCAATCGCATTCTGTCCAAACCTCTAGAAACAACCCCAAGTCCATTTCTTCTAATGTTCAAAATTCTCTATCTCCTACCCCTCCCACTGGCAAGACTTCTGAGGTGAACTCTGTTCAATCTATCCCCGCCAGAAAAAATAAATCCAAAAAAGGAAAGGGTAAAAAAAAGGAGGATAAAAATAATCTGCAATCTGAGAAGACCAAAACACAACTTGTTGTTGATAAGGATAAACAAAAACCCCGATAACCTTGTCTTATCTGTGGTGATGATCACTACACTAAGGATTGTCCAAGATGAGTCGAGGTTACTAAGTTCCTTCAAGGGACCATGAAACCCCCCACTCCAACCGTATTGTGACAACCCTTCCCTTCTCAAAAAAAGCCCAATTGGTTATTCATGACCAACCTTCCCCCTCCAATACATCCTATGTCTTAATGTGTAGAGGTGATTCAAAGACGAATGAAATCACACTTACCACTCGAGCCAAAGATTATTCTTCCTCCAAAGAGAAGGTTGATGTAATACCTCCTTCGTTGGTCCAACCATCTCCCATGACTCCACATACCAACGGTCCTCTTCATCTCAAATGAATGAGCTTAGATACAGTTCTTCGCCCTCCCCCAAAGGGCGTTGTTCAAAAATCAGCTTTCAATCCTCATGCACGTGACGCTTAGAACCATAGTATTGTCGAAGATCTGGCCCAATCACCGTCCACGATGTCAGCCCTTAAATTCCTTCAGAGTTGTCCTATACAACAGAAGGAACTTTTGAAAGCTATTGGTGGAATCGACCCTACCGATACAAATTTAATAATTTTTGACTTGGAAGATCACATTCCAAGGTTACCCCTCAACTCGCATTCCAAATACAAGTTATTGTCTCCAACAAGAACATTTGTAGAACCATTATTAATGAGGGTGCCTCGACATTTGTCATGTCTATTACCTACTGGAAAGTCATCGACTCTCCTCCTTTAACTGAATCCCACAACATGCTCAAAGCCTTCAATGGCTTTGGTTTTTGGCCTTACAATGTCCTCCCTTTGTTTCCTATTACGTTAAAAGGAAAAATGGTCAACATTGAAGTGGAGGTCTTTGACCCTCCTCTCGATTACAACCTTCTACTTGGTTGTAGCTGGGTCGATTCCATGCGTGCATTTTTGTCCACTCTTTTCCATGTTGTACATTTTCCACATCAAGAAAAAGTAGTTACCGTAGACCAATTGGCCTTCTTTCACTCCGATGCACATATCGAAAACGTATCGTTCATTGCAAAACCCCCCTGGATACGAGAACGTCGGTGTGGGTCTTCTTAAAGATTCCTCTTTGATGGGTACTTTCCCCATTCCACCACCCGATGTTTCACATCCATTTGTTGCCTCAATCAACATGATATCCACCTCTATTCATGGAACCCTTGCATCTTACGACCCATGGATGGTACCCAACCCTGACGATCATCTTCGTTATGGAAACTAAATGCCTTTGTGTCCGATCGAATCTTCTTATCAAGCCATTCAATCAACAACCTCTTCTACCCCCTTTGTTGGTGATTTATCTATAGATCCATTCCATGTCATCTTTCCTACGGATGAGATGATTATATCCATTATGTCCATGGAAGATACCCCTTGGGACGATGGACATCATCATTCCATCCTTTTTCTGGAACAACACACCATTGAGGGTTACCAATGGATCTTGACCCCGTTGACTGTTGTCGTCATTTCTAGTGTTCCCGAGTCTACACACGATATGTTCTACGAAGGGAACTTAAGTAATATATCACCCACCCTCCCCCTTGACATATCCATAAAACCTAGAATTTTCAAAAATGTGCATATCGGAGCTTCATGTTCCCATGATGAAGTGGTCACCTACAAGTCTCTTTTCCAAGAATTTCGTGAAATCTTCATGTGGAGCTATGAATAAATACTGTGTATTGACCCCGACATTGTGGTACGTGAAATTAAGACATACCTGGGCGCTAAAACCATCCTGCAATGACTTCATCCAGTCCACCCACATAAAGAAGTTGCTACCAAGATTGAAGTTGAGAAACTTATTAAGGCTGGATTCATTTGCCCGATGGCTCTAACTGACTGGGTTTCCAATCTTGTTCCAATTGACAAGAAACAGGGCACAATCCATGTGTGCATTGATTATAGAGACATTAACAAAGATTGTCCTAAAGACAACTTTCATACCCCCTTCGTTGACCATATTGTCAATGATTGTGCCAGAAGTGAAATCTTCTCTCTGATGAATGGTTTCCCCAGATATAATCAAATCAATATCGTTCCCACAGACCAACACAAGATCGCTTTTATTTGTCCTTGGGGCACTTTTTCCTATCAAAAACTTTCATTTGGTTTAAAGAATGCCGGTGCAACTTTTCAGCGTGCTATGTCTTACGGATTCAATGATATAAAGCACATTGTGCATCCATATCTCAATGACTTACTCACTCATTCCATGCACCATGTAGATCATCCAACACATCTCCGTGCCATTTTCCTTTGATGTCGATTTTACCATATACACGTGAATCCACACAAATGTGTTTTTTGCGTAGAATCCGACCGATTTATGGGATTTATTGTTTCACGTCAAGGGATCACGGTAGATCCTTTGAAGGTCGAGGCAATTCTCAATCTTCCTCGTCCTTCCTCACTTCTCCAGTTACAAATTTTTCAAGGGAAGGCAAACTTTATCTGATGTTTCATCCCAAACTATGTTGAGCTAACTCTCAGATTTACACGACTGCTTAAGAAAGGTTCTGAGTTCATATGGGATACCACTGCCGAAAAATATTTCGAAGCTTTGAAATTGTCTTTAACACATACCCCATTACTCTTCCCACATGATTACAGTCGGTATTATTTCCTTTACCTCGTAGCCTTGGACTATACCATCGTTATGGTTCTCATCCAGGAGGATGACTCTCATGATGAACATGTCATTTATTACTTGATTCAAAGTCTCATGACTACCGAAACCAAGTATTTACATGTTGAAAAACTAGCCTTGGTAGTTGTCCAAGCTATTCAACGTTTTCAGCACTATATCCTTTTATGAAAAACTATGGTGATTTCTAACTGCAACCCTATGCAACACATTCTTACACATCAATTTCTAGGGGGAAAATACTCCAAATGGATCATAATACTCCAGGATTTTGACTTAGAATTAGAACGCGCTAAGTCCAAGAAATCATCGGTGTTTGTCGAGTTGATATGCGATGTTCTCTGCTCTGAGACGGAAAATGTAGCAGAAGATTCATTACCCCATGAATCCCTTTTCCTGATCAGTTCTGATGACCTTTGGTATGAAGATATCATCATATATCTCTAGACCCAGAATTTTTGGCCCAATTTGTCTATCACTGACCACCATCGAATACACTAGTAAGCCCGCCAGTATATTATCCTCGATGATACTCTTTATCATCGTGGGATTGGCTCCATTTTTTGACACTGCCTCATGTTTGACGAAGCCAAGAAATCCCTGAATGACTACCATTCTGGAGCCTGTGGTGGTCACATGTTTGGGTATGCTACTACTCAGAATATCTTATGAGCAGGGTATTTTTGGCCTTCTTTATTCAATGATTGTATAATTGTTGTCCAAAAATGCCATGCTTGCCAAACCTAGAAGAATAAAATACAATCACACTCTGCTCCTCTACACCCTGTGGTCTCCATTATTCCTTTTGCGAAATGGGGTATCGATTTCATGACATGTCACCCTCACTCAGCTGAGGGGCATGGATACATTATTGTAGCCATATATTATTTTACGAAATGGGCCGAGGTGATGCCAACATTCGACAATACCGGAAAGAATGTAGAATTATTCATATTCAATCACATCATTACTCAATTTGGTGTTCCTCAAGCTATCATTACTGATCACGGTAGCCACTTTAGAAACTTCATGATGTCTTAACTCACCAAAAAGTTGGGTCTTCACCATGAAAACTCAACACCCTATTAACCACAAGCCAATGGCCAAGTTGAAGCAATAAACAAAGTCCTCATTACCATTCTTTGACGAATGATAGGAATTCGCAAAATGACTTGGCACATGATGTTGTTTTCAGCATTGTGGGCTTACCGGACATCCGTTAAGTCTACTACCGGGTTTACACCATTATAGTTATTCTATGGTCTAGAAGCCATCATGCTGATTGAATGTGACATACCCTCCCTAAAACTAGCCATCAAAATTCTCCCAAACACTTATGTCAAAGAAGAACGTCTGTTATACCTCATGCAATTAGACAAAACCCATTGCGACGACACCCTAGTTATAGAAGCCTAGAAGAAACACATCAAATCCCAATACGACAAGCAGGTCAAGCCACATGTTTTCTTCGAAGGTGATTTGGTTCTCCTTTACGAACAAGACCGGGATGTGCTAGGAGACAAAAAATTTGAAGCTATGTGGCGAGGTCCTTATATCGTCAGATGAGTTCTGGAGAAAGGAGCTTACGAGTTGGTGGACTACGATGATATCCATTTGAGTGAACCCAGAAATGGGTTGTACTTAAAGAAGTACTATGCTTAATATCACCTGTGCATGAGTGCTTATATTTTATTGTATCATACTTTTTGTGTGTTACTTTTGTATGCTTTTTCGTTATTTGGTATCTTCCCCCGACTGCTTATCTTATGTTGTGCTTGATTGCCAGAAGTCAAAGTCTTCGCTACCCCACATTAGCTTCGCCAATGGCGCTAGCCGTAGTACTCAGAACCTTTCTTCCGCCACATGGGAAATTTACGCACATGCAAATGAACTTATAAGTCTGTGAGGTGTGTGCCTTGGTCATGCGACCAATAATATTGTGGAATATAGTGTCGTCATCGAATTGTTGATTGATGCTATTTCGCTTGATATCTGCCACCTAGTTATATGACTCGATTTGCAGCTAGTAGTGCTACAACTAAGTAATGTCTATGTTATTCGAAGTCCTACCTTATTATAGATATATTTACAAATTCGCCTCTTGGAATTTTATTTTGATTATATCGAATATCAACATATTCCTAGATGTCTAAATATATTGAATGATACTTTAGCTAACTATGTGTTAGACATACATTTGGAACATTTATAAACAATTCACACATCACATGTATAACACAACACAAAATAAGATGGTAGAAGTCGTATATATGTATATAACGATCACAAGTTTTTACAAAAAGTTTATGTCCAAAGATCAAAATCTCAAAATACGAAGCCCGCAGGTTATACAAAATAGTGTCACAAATGATTCTCATGATAACACACAACTGCTCGGGCTACCCTATGGAGGAGTCGACTGAGAGACTCGGAAACTCCCACAGTATGGCGCTGATAACATCTCAGAATCTCCCCAATAGAAATGTCTGGGATGTCCACAGTCAACCCCTCTAAGTTTTGTTCCACTGCCTCGTGGTCTTCGACATTCCATCTTGCCACTGGAGCTGCTTCTCCTCGCCTTTGAATGGGAGGCGTTCCTGGAGGTCGATACGGCCCCACATGTGTGTCATCAAAAAGAAATTTTTTGATTAGTCCTTGGATCAACATAAAAACATTTCATATGATAAAAATTACAAAAACATTTAAAAAGAACAAAATGTGTACTTCTCACCTAAGTCACCCGATTGAGCATCCTCAGGCAGGACCAAATCTGGATACCCTCAGAAATCCAAACCAGCATATGCGTAGTCATCGATCATCAACATCTGGGGCCTCAACCAGTCAAAAAATGAATCATTGTACTTGATTATAGGCCCTGCTATGTTTCGAGCCATGAGGTTACACCACCTCAACATCCTCGGATCCTGTGGGGTCGGTAGACCCCAATCAACCTGTAGTTGTAGTAATGGGACCCTCTCAAGGAATAATGACACCAAAAGTGACCCGTACCCAAACTGCTTCAAGTCACCCCTTGTGCATTTTGTTAGTTGCCTCTTCATACTGCAGACAACCGTGTCTGACCTGTTGAAGACTCGAGGCTCTGTGCACTCTATGGCGTATTGGAAATAGCTCTGGAGAGCCATATGTGGAGCCACACTCCCATCCATGCATGCAATAGTGAACAAGATAGTCTGTAGGGTCAAATCTTGGACCCCCCAAATGGAAACCTTACCCTTGCTTCTCTCTGCCTCGAGAACACAATATCGACGAACATACTCACTCATGGGAAGTCCACCGCCTCTACCTCCGGTCAAAGTAGCATGGTATCCATGATGTGACAACCCCGTTAGAAAATAGATATCCTCGATATATAGTGTCAGTGTGTGAACTCCCACATGAAAAAACTGTTGATCCACATCCCACATGTGGACCAGGTACTCTGACAACCTGAGTTGGGCTCTCATGCCCAAGATCCTAAAAAATTTCAAGAGCCCACATTCTCGAAGGGAAACGACTGTACCTAGGTCATTCCTAATAATGGCATCATCCTCCTCATGTTCTAATTCCCTCCATTCCAACATTGTGATGGTCAACACCTGCAATAGAGCCATGAGAAGGAAGTCAACAACTTGTTTTGAACTCTTGCATAATTTTTATTTGAGCAAAACCAAACATTAAAATCCGTTTTTCGGCCCTCACGGGTGAAACTTTTGTATAGTGAGAGATTCTTGCAGGTGCCCTGAAGCCCACCTGCGAGAATGCTTGAGTGCAAGTTTTGACCCTAAAATGGATTCAAAACTATAAAAATTGCCAATAAAAAACAAAAATAAACCATGGAAAAGTTGAAGGATCAAGAGCTTACCTCGTTGGCTGAAACCATTCGCCGAGTGATCACTTGTGCCTCCCGCAATCAATCAAAGATATTTGGGGGAAAATGAGGTATGTTGGATAAGTTTTTGGCAAAGTAACAATGAAATGGTAAAAAGTCCTTTTCACCCATATTTATTCACTTTTTACTATTTTTTATTGGGTTTTTATATTATTTTTACTGCTTTTCTTATAAAACCTAATGCCTTGATAGCCTTGTAAGTATGGTTTTTCACAGATATAGCAACTTCGAAGTTCAAACAAGGGGGTATGGGTGATTTTTCTTTTTGTCGCATGTACGACTAATTTTTTAGGGTTTTTGTGGGAAAAACTTTGATCTCAATCTTCGTTCATTCTTGCGCTCGAAAATATATGAGAACGTAACCGACTATACTTTTTCTTGTCTTTTTGTACTCATCATGGTAACACGAAAACGACGAACGTAAGGGAGTATCCTTTAAGCTCTTTTCACGCTCCATAAAAACAAAAATATTTCCTAGCGATCTTGTTCTTTTCATGCTCATTAAAGTATTTGAAGAAAACATTCGATGGGCGATAGTTTATCACTTTTTCGATCTCGCCGAACTTATTTAATATAAAGGAATTGGGAGAGTTCTCTTTAAGTGTTTTTCAGACTCTCAAAACATGAAAAACTCTCAAGTTTTCTATCCTTGGACTCGTTAAACAAACATCGAAAGACCCGTAATGGGACCGAACCACTCCTTCCTAGGGTTTGTGAAATATCCTTTGAGGGACATGTTCGAAGGATGAGCTTACATCGACAAGCATATGTTATCCTCCTCAAGCTTGCATAAAAATAAAGAGGTACTTGCTAGAGATGTTGGGGAAAATTTTGGGAAAGGGATATGTTTTCGTATTTGTGTTAATGGAAGTAAGCGTCGCTCTTGAACATGACACCCCCTATTCATCATTTGAATCCGGGTTTGGAAATCCATTTGTCTCTCGTTCGGCTTGCTACAAGGTCATATCTTGGGCCATCTTTGAGTCAGTGCTGCCAAGTCCTTAGTCGTGTCATTTATATGTTCAAGAGAAGTTCAGACAAGCCCTCTATTGAGTCGACCATCTGTAGTTGTCCATTCTTACTATGTCGACCTTCCCTGTGTCTGTTTCGACCCATGTTCGTACTTTGATTCACCTTCAAAATTTGTTACTCATTTTGTGTCATTGATGGGGGATACATCAAGGCCCTCCTGTGACAAGTCTTTTTCTGTTGACTCCAACTCATTATCCAGGAACGAGACCTAGACATCATTTAGTACCTTCGAACCTGCATGCCTTAATGGTAGGTCTCTTCGCTTTCGAGAGGGGTTTTACATAATTGATCCCTAATCGAGAGATTCCACCAAGTGCTCGATGTCATCTCATTCATTCGCATTTTTTCGGGTTGTACTTCAGTACCTTGGGAGTCAGTGACATCAATGGTGATTTCCCTTGCACTTGTTAACAATTTTCATCAATGACCGGTAATCAAGTGGTTTCTACCATGTTCAACTTCAACACATGTAATCACATGGATATATTCATACTTTCAGGTGACGATATTGAAGACCCTGGGTCTCATCTTTTTTATTCAGGCTGTGATGGAGTATGTATGATTTGTATCGGCACATAGATCCACTTTGTATGTTGCATGGCTATGTCTTAATTCAATTCTTCTCACATAGATCCACAGTGTATCCCTGGTGGATATGTAGAATTTTGACGACATGGATCCATGGTGTATGATTGGTGGCCATGACCTACATTTATGATTCCATTCATTTGTGATATGAGCAAGGGAATGTATATCTCATAACTAGTATTATATGTTGCAGATGCTTGATTGTTTATAGGTTTCTGATTAGGTGAGCTCCTCGTTTCTGACACAGACATGTAGTTTACAAAGTTTTTCGGCTGTCATGGTTTCTATCCTCATACTTTGGGGGGCATTCTGTTACACATTATTTTGGTCACTCTGGTGATGTCCCTATAGTGATGTATGCAGGCTCCCACAAGGACGTTTTGCCTAAGAAAATTGACTTGTCTTCTTCCAAAAAACACTTTTTTAAGATGAGTTTGCAGGATACCTATGTCATAGGTTGCGAAAATCCTTGATTCTCGTAGGCAACCCATACTTAGGGTGCAAACTATTCATAGTATTCTCTATAGGTAGGGTGCGAACCTATTTTTAAGCTTGAAAAAGAGAAGAGGTCATGGAGGTTCTAGAAGGGGATCTTCTAGAAAATGAGTTGGCATTCGCATGGTTGGAATTCTACCAACTTCTTAGAGTTGGTGGGATCATCCTTATCCATTTAACCATCTCTCCTTCTCCTATATATTGAAAGGTTTCTCATGGAAAAGGTTAAGCAAGATTGAATGAAGAATTGGTGAAAGAATTGTGTGAAGAACTCTGCCTAGATAGAAGCTTGAAGACACTATTGGGTCTATCAAGTTGTATTGGATCTTCTTCATGCAAATGTAGAGCAAGTGTGTGTGTTGGAACCAAGGGTCACTAAAAGGAAGCTTGTGACATCAAGGCGATCTGGTTGTATCTTCTACTTTCATTTAATATAATACGAAGACATGTCCATTTCCCATAAAATCAATCTTATTTTATTGCATAACTCCTTGATCATATGCATAGGTTGAAATTGAATATACTTTGCTATCTTCACTTTGGTTGGTTTGTGTTGTCTTGGACCTAATTTCACAAGAGCATGAGAGCGAATAGGGAACAACAGAGACCTAAGGAAGCGATATAAAGGTATGTCACTTATTCCCTTTGGGTAGTAGATTCAATGACTGCAACTTAGAGAAAGAGTCATGTCCTATCCTATTTTGTTATAGATCCAGGTGGATCTAGGGAGATCTGTTAGTGTCCACACCTACCGATTTATTCGATAACAATCTCCCTGTTTTTTCTTTTGTTGACCCTTTGAATCTTTCCCTTAATTCAAGAAAATTGGTTACTCCATTTGGTATCGTGTGAGACCTTGGTGTGTCAGTCAATTGATCTATTTTAGGTTTTTGTACATGGGGGTCGGGTTCTAGCAATTTCTCCTGTAATACTTCATCATCAATAGCTAGGTCTTTAAAATTATCCTGATTGGTTAAAAATTTTATGATCTATTCATCTCCTTCAAAGACCTTCCAATTAGAAATATTGTTGGGCACCGATGGTTTGTAGAGTAGCTCCATAGTGAACTGGGAGTCTTCATAGTCTTCTAGAGGGAATTTCTTTGAGGCATCATTAGCCAAAGAATCGACAAGAATGTTCTTTGTTCTGGGGATCGTTGTAATGTTGAAGGCTTCAACATGTTCTATTAGTCTATGCACTTCCTGTTGATAATTCCTTAGGTGGGGAGATTTTCAATGTATATTTCTCCTTACTTGTCTAACAATTATTTCAGGCTCTCTGAAAAGCTTTAGTTCTTTAACGTTGAAGTATATGGATTTATTTAACCCTTGTACTAGAGATTCATACTCGATGGTGTTGTTTGTGCATTCAAATTCTAGTATACAGGACATAAACTTTCGTTTACCTTTTGGATCAATAAGGATGCATCCTACCCATGATGCTTCTTGCGATTTAGATCCATCAAAGTATAAGGTCCAAATTTGTGAGAAAAAATCATCAGTTTCCTTTTTTCTACTACTTTCCTTCTTTCCTCCTATCTCTTATGTGGCATCTAACACTGGTTCATGATAGAAGAGGGTTTCCTTTGACGTCATTGGTAAATTTTCTTGAAAAATAATTTCGTAGTTTTGAGTGAGAGGAACATCAGATGAGAGGGGGGATGAATTCTTGAAATCAGAGTCACAAGAATAATTTCCTAGACTGGGGAAATATGTCGAAGAGGGTTCATTGAGGGCTTCTAAATCAGTGGTAGTATGTTTGAGATACATTTCCCTATCAATCCTAATCATGTTTGTGTTTCCCTTTAATGGAAACCAAAGGTGATCCCATTCTATGCTAAAGTATCCATTCAACTTCACAAACCACTCTCGATTGAGTAGCAATCCATAATCTTCTGGGACATCTACTACAATGATGTTAATTACTTGAACACATTTTAGGTGTGTCGCTATTCTGATCATTACATCTTTGAGGTCTCCCATAACCTTCACCTGGGTTCTATCTAGTTGTATTACATGCTTATCTCTTTTGAGAGGGACTAAATTTAGTTTCTTGCATATAGACAAAGGAATAACATTAGAGGATTCCCCTGAGTCAACCAAACAATTGTGGAGGTTTCTATTGAAGACTTCAAATGTGAAGAGGAACAGTGGGACAAAAGGTTTTCCCTTCCTATATTCAGAGCAAGCGTTCATAGTTGTTTTATATATCAGATCTGAGAGGGATGAATTTTCCCCTTGGTCAGTGCTTGTTGTAGGATTTTATACTGAATTCAATTCTTGTAACAAAAAGTCCTTCTGCTAAGGGATTCTACACATGTCCATGACCGATATATTTGCCTTCAACTTTTCCAAATATTCTACTATGTTGTAGTCTATCTTGGGCGATTCTCGTGTACAAATGTTTATAGGATTTATTTGGGAGACAAAAGGTGCTTTAGGCTGATCAAACTTCAACTAATTTGCTCCCAAAGTTTGGGTCGTAGTAAGGTCATTTGAGACAGGCTGACCCCTACTTCGTGTTTTCACAGCCAAGATCTCTGTGGGTGGTTCTTGAACCTCAAATAGATCATCAGAAGGCATTGGTACGTTAGGGTCCCATATCAACATGGTTGTTTCTTCTGGTGGATCGACTTCTTCTTGATCTAACTGAGCTGCTTGATTGTTCGGTTAGGGAAACCTCATCTAGAAACTAATTGAACATCAAATTCATGGCATGCACCCATTGTGGGAAGTCTTTTTCAATTTTTTTTTCTTGGTGACAGGTACATAAAGAGTCAGATGCTACATTTCCCAAATCAATGTTTAAGTTGGCTGGAAGAAGGAGATTTCACAGGAAGACATCATGTCAATCACTACATGTTTAAGTTGGCTTTATGTAGTGATTGACATGATGTCTTCCTGTGAAATCTCCTTCTTTAGTTTGAAAGTTCTCTTTTTTTGTATTTTCTCTTATAGGTGGGATCGATACAAGATAAATGCTAGTATAAACCAGTTGGGGAACAAAGGGAAAATGACTTAATTACTGAAGAAGGCTAAGTTCAGGATAACCTTTCTTCTCAAGCATGCAGACAATGATTCTTACACCTACAACAAGCCTAGTACTAATACATTAACTTGTTTATGTTCCAATTATTGATTGAGATATGATTATCAGGAGAAAACATACATGCAATAAACGATGACAAGAAAAATAGTTTTCTTAACTCTAGTCATCAATCACATATTAACACAATGATTTACTTTTCATCATTAAAGACAAGAACTCAATCACATATTAACACAATGATTTACTTTTCATCATTAAAGACAAGAACTGTAAAAATATTGAATCAGATAACTTATCAACAGATTAAGAGGCTCTTACTTGTTACAACATCCATTCATGAGATAAATATCAGAAATAATTCTTCTTCAGATCCAATCACACACATTTTTGATGAAAAACACAAACTTGTCTCTGGTCCTAAACAAGACTTATCAATTAAGGTAGCTTTGAAATAGTTCTTTACAAATCCAAAAATGAGGGTCTTTGCAACAACCATTGACCTCTTGCTAACAGGTCGATCATCTTATTTATAACATATTATTAACTAAAAATAACTATCAAAAGTGTATCTAAGTAAAACAAAAACTTCGCCACGTGGTGCTTTCATCTCTCATTCTTCTAAGATTCATCAAATGATATCACTATAGTGGATGAATCTTCTCGTACTCTGACCATTTGAAAAAGAGATCGTGGAATGTGTTGGCATATGGGAATCTGTGTTGTTACATTGGGGCTGAAAGGATCTCTCTTATCTCTACTGCATGTGCCCGATAATTAACTATTCTAGAACTTAATTGTTGCAACACGGTTTGAGCCTTCATCGGGTGTTCCATGAACTACTGCACTTGACCCGTCACCATGTTCGCTAGATTTTCTATCTTCGCAGCCCATGATGAGTCTTATTCGGCATGTAGATTGACTATGTCACGCAAGTCAACAAAGTCATCAGGTGTGTCAAATTCAAGGAGGCCGATGTCTCTTATCGCCCAATTGACTTGGTCCAGCTCTTTTCGCACTCGACCTATTTCTCTTTGATTTCACAATGAGGTTCTTCATCCATTTTCACCCAGTATTCAACTAACTTCTTTATGTAGTCGATGCTTCTTTCCCTTAATACCCAAATGCTATGCTCTTCGACATCTCGACCCTGTTGAACTGCGTTGATGTAGTCGATCCTTTCCACTATTTGGTGTGCTTTCTCATACCACCTTTCCATATCCTTTCACGTCACCAGTGCCATGAGGGTGTCTTCTTGAAAATCGACTACCCTTTCAGTGAAAAGGTGTTGTTCATTCATAACTTTATTGTAGGCCTCTTGGAATTTGCTTCTTAGGAATACCGTGGCCTGTGTGGTGTCCTGGTCCAAATGGTGTATATGTTCCAACTCCTTCAATGCAACGGCCAGATCTTCTTCATCCATTTTCTCTTTGTCTAGGGTGGCATCTATGATCGCCATCCCTGCACCGATAAGCTCATACATCTTGGCATGCTCGGTGTTGATCACTTTTTCCTCTATGGTGATGAGGATGGAGTGATCCAAAGTAAGCCTCATCTTCCTGGTGGTCCTTTTTATGACATATTTCCTTTTATGTTCATAGTAGATGGCCTATATATAAGCAACTTCATCCATTGGTTTGGGGATTTGTTGATATCCCTAGGTAAGCATGTTTCCCAAGCTTCCAACGATGTATATATGTTCAATACTAGGTTCTTGAACCTCTTCTGTGTGTTGTAAAGGTCTAACCTCTGGTTTTTTCTCATCAGAAGGTAGAGTACTAGTTGAAATTGAAGCATTAAGGGCAGGCTTGGTACTTAATTGATAATCGACTGTTCAGATGTATATTTGCTGCTATGGAACTTATTCTTTTTGTTCGCCTAACCCTGGCTCATTCGTTGGACTATCTATTTGGGCCTCTGGTACATCGACTAGCTCAGTTTCTAAGACACTTTCGACCTCCTGGCCATTGTGTTGGCATAGGGGTAGACCCATGATTCAATGCTACAAGAGTGCACCAAAAAAATCCTAACTACTGGCCCTTTCGGCAACACCTGCGAAATAGATGAAGTCTCACCCGAGTTAGAGGCACAGGTGGTTGAAAGACTCAGGTGTCTGCAACCTTAGTTGGGACATAGATATGTGATTATATCACTTATAGAGAGCTTAGCATCGATCATTCATCAATATTCAATCCTTATTATACTTCGTAGATAGCATAGAGCATTGCAACATTCACATAGATCTAAGGTATCTTAGTACTTAGTAATAGTAAAACAGATTGGATTCATTAGATTAGCACTAAGCATCTTCATACATATCTGATCCACTATTCATACACATATAATAAGAACAAAGAATAAATATATCCATCTAAATATATCAAAGCACTTAGC
>CBVK0102775237.1:0-10177 GCA_900067695.1 Picea abies
AACAGTCAAATATGACCAAGTAACTTCAAAACTTGGTCAAGGGCCAACACATTCTATGGACGGTCTTGAATTTGAGCATCGGAAGCTGGGAAAGATGCCTTCTCCGACTCTTTTTCCTCTTTGATCTGCTCCAGAGTCACCAAGGACACCTCCAAACTTTCCTCATCATCATATATTGTTATCAAGTCACGGAGGGGGTTTGGTGTATTTTCTCTCCCTGATGTTCTTGTTGTCCCTGGCTGAGCTTAAAATTCCCCTGGTGATCCGGCCTATGGCACTGAAACTTCAGGGTTATCTGACCCAGTTCTGGTGCACGTGAGATCGAGAAAGTATGAATCCATGTAGAAAGTTGTGAGATCGAGAAAGTATGAATCCATGTAGAAAGTTGGTGTCTCTCATTCCTTCAGTGCATGGTCTTGTTGCACATAGATGCTTAGTTGTTTAGAAATTATTTCTCCCTGGTTGAAACTACTCTTAGAGATCACCACTGTGTAAGCCAAGGGAATCCATGCTTATGCAAATATTGATCAGTCCTTCTCTTGATATAATCGGTAGATGAGAGCCATTAAATAGATATATGTCTCCCTTAAGTTGGTTATCTTATACCAACTAGTTCTCTAGTTGGTGTAGTTCTTGTCCTCCCTCTACCATGAGGCCATCACTTGGTTGGTGTCGTGGCATTCGTATAACTTCACCACGAAGTCTGTGTTTAGCCACTCCTCAGGGTCTCTAAACTTGTAGTATTTAGGAAATTCTACTGGTAGGAACACCCCGACACATCCACCATTCTCATCATTGATTAAAAATTTTTGCGTGTTTGTGTGGTCGATGAGCCATTTTAGGACATTTATGCAGGGGAAAATGAGGATTCTTCTCCCCACCATGTGTACATATGACCGTCTGATGTTCAGGCACACCTCATCGTCAAGCACTCTTACATATGGATCAATGTGTGGGACATATTCTGGGTATTCCTCTCGAATGATATTTTTAAAGAGTTCTCCCCAATGTGGAAGTGCCATCTTGAACCCTGTGCTTGCCTCTATATTTCTGAACACCAGAGGTTGGATGAACACCTTCTTCGTTGCTTTCTTAATGACAGAGTCTAGCCTTAGAGTGTATTCTAATTGTTTTGCGGCCTCTGGAGAAGAGCCCTCGCCTATCTATGGTTCTTTCAACTTCGGTTCCCTCAATGATCATCTAGTGGTTGGCTTTCTTGGCGGCATTGTTCTTGCCACTTAAAATAAATTTTCAGAGCTTGTGTAAGAAAAAAAACCAGATAAAAAAATATAAATTATAGCCATGTAAAATTTATAGACATGGATACATACCTGTGAAGCTTGCTAAAACTTGGTTATTTTTATACTCATGGGACCTCTGCATCCTTCAAATTACTTGTCTTTCTCCTTCAAATTCTCTAGAATTTCCTCGTGCACAAAATGATTTCGTTTACAATGAATCAAGATAATTTAAACAAGGAATAACTTACTGTGTCGCATCAACCACTCAATTTGGGTTATGAGTGAAATTTTTAACAAATCTATCGTCGAATCTCTATAACTTAAATTCATCGTGGGTTGACGATGGAGGCGTGGTTGCTATAACTTAAATTCATCGTGGGTTGACGATGGAGGCGTGGTTGGTGAAGTGGATTATCGATGATTTTAAACAGTTGTTTTGATTGGCACATGAGGTATAAAGTAATGCGGGATTTGGTATTAATTATATCCTTAAATGCTCAAAATCCGATTGTATATAATGCTAAAACATCCCATCGTGTCGCTCTATCAGTGGGTGGATCAGGGATCGAGGATGTTCTATGAATATTTTTCGTTGATGTATTTCTGCAAAAAGCTCCAATGCCGATCAATTTCACCATATAATGTTGTTGTGGAAAAGCTGAATCGGAGGTGTGACTAGGACTTAGAGAGCCAAGAATGACTCGGGATAAAACTAGACTGTATGTTCCTCCTACTGGGTAAAACCACATGGAGTTGAAGATCAATGACTTAATTAGCGTGTATTAATTAGATTTGGGACCTTCCTTAAGTTATTCGTTCTAAAACAAACCTTATCTTGCCGATGTCGAAAAAGTATCCAGGGTTGGCGATCGGTAATAAACCTATCAAGAGATTTATTCATATTAGCTTCCTCTAAAATGTCCCGATGCTAAAAACACATTGGGGATCAAAGATTGGGAATAACCTTTAGAGCGGTCAGAATGTTTTTTTTGATCCTTTTAGGTTTTCCTTGATTCCAATAAGCGACTGGGGCATTAGCTATCGACGATATCTTTTCTCTCTTTGTTAACGTCTATCCCCCTTGTCTTTTATTGATGTCGAAGGGGAATTGGCTATCTGTGATATCCTTATGCAATAATTGACGCAAAAAGAGAAAATTCCTTTTTCCAATGCCGATGGAGATTGGTGCTCGGTGACTGAGGTTTCCCGAGTGGTTCTTTTCCTTCTTTGAATTCCTTCTCGGTGACTGAGGTTTCCCGAGTGGTTCTTTTCCTTCTTTGAATTCCTTCCAATGTCAAATATAAGTGTGTCGGGTGAAGTGTTTTGGCTGTCGATTCTTTATTCTGGTGTTAAGGCCTTTTAAGTAATTGGGTTTCATAAGTTCAAAAAAAACTGAATAGGTGATGAGGCTCATGAGAATAAACAAAGACAAAACATTTCTCAAAATGAAGTCGAATCAGACAGTGCAAAAGATCAAGTGGTACCCAAAAACAAAAAAAATTGACAGAGGCTTTTTAGGGTGTGTTGTGTGCTCAACACACTGGTTAGTAACCTCTTAAGCTCAATGAATGCAATATCACATTCCTTTGTCCATTCATACTTAACCCCCTTGTGATGAAAGGTGGTGATGGGTTTCTCTATCTTATAGAACCCTTCCACAAACCTATGATAATAACCAACTATCCCCATGAATCTTCTCATCTCATGAGTATTTTTCGTTATTGGTCATTCCATAATGGCCTTCACCTTTTCTGGGTCCATAAAGATCCTTCACTAGAAATGATATGAACTAAATAGTGAATCTATTTCTAGTGGAAAGAACACTTCGACAAATTTCCATACAATTTGTTTTCTCTAAGGCATGACAAAACCACTCTCATGTTTTCCTCATGTTCTCTTTCATTCTTGGAATATATGAGGATATCAGCTAGAAAGACCTATACAAAGCGATCTAAGTACTTTCAGAATATGCCATTCATGAGGATCATGAATACTGTTGGTGCATTGGTCCAACCAAAAGTTACTACAATGAACTCGTAATTCCCAAACTGAGTTTGAAAGGAAGTTTTAGGAATATCTCCTTCCTTAATCCTTAATTGTTGATACCTTGATTGCAGATCAATTTTTTATAAAAGAGCTATTCTTTTCATTTGATCAAATAGATCATCTATCTGAGGCATTTGGTACTTATTTTTCACTGTAGCATGGTTCAAATCCTTGTAATCTATACACAATCATAAGGAACCATCCTTCTTCTTAACATAAATTACTGGTACACCCCAAGGTGAAACACTAAGTCTTATTAGCCCTAAGTCAAGTAGTTCCTTCAACTGCATTTGCAAATCACAAAGTTCTATCATTTTCATGCTATACGAAGTCTTGGAAATTGGCTCCACAACAGGTTTTATCTCAATGGTAAAATCAAGCTCCCTCTCACGAGGCAACCCTGACAACTCTTTCGAAGAAACATCCTTAAATTATGACAAAATTGGGTACTAATCCATAGAGGGTCCTTTCCCTTCATTTATTTCTTCCACTACATATAATCACAACCCTACCTCATGCAACATTTAACCTTCATTTTTGAGATAAAGCCTAGAGACACCTTCCTTCGTATTCCATGGATCTTTACTGACCTACCTTCATCATCAACACAAAGCATCCTCTTTGTGAAACAATCTACCATAGTTTGATGGGCTTCTAATCATTCCATTCCAATTATTAGGTCGTATGTCCCTAGAGTTGTGACATACACCTTCATCCTAGTACTACACACTCTCAGATCTACTAGACAATTATCAATGGTAGGTCCTGCCACTTGTCTTTCCTCCGAAGCCATCTTGACTTTTTTAAAGTCATTGTGCTCATAAGCTACCAACCCACACTTTTCTAATGTACAAGGTAAAATAAAACTATCTATAGCACCAGAGTCAAATAAAATTTTAACATCGACATGATTTAGTGTACCCGACAACTCCACCATAGTGGATTGATGTTCTATCTTGCAATTATTGACCGTTGCATAAATCCGATGACTACTACTTTCTCTTACCATCAGGGCCTTTCCTTCTCTATGCACAAATCCTAATTGTGACTCTAGCCAGTCATGCTAGTAATGAGGTCCTGTGCACCTCCAACAAGTAACACTTGTGGAACTTTTATGTTGCCCTGTGAAGGCCTTTGAAATGAGTCCCTTCCACTGGAGCTTCTTCCCCTATTCATTTCCCCCCAAGAAGGTCATAGACTTGCTGAGTGGGATGCTACCCTCATTGGCATAGAAATACCTATTGTAACTTCTCTAGGTGTGGGTATTTTTCCATAATTAGGTGGCGTAAATCTTCCTCCCCGGGAGAAGTTCCTGGGAGCCTTCCCTAAGAATCCAGGATGTTGTGGAATAGTCGATCTCATACCTTTGTTTAAGGTCGTATGATCTTCTGTGTTGTTAGTGTCCTATAAATATGTTGTTAAAGTATGGGTTAAGTATGTGTGATAGGGTAAAGTCATGATTTAGTCTCATAAATACCATGGAATTCGTCTCTTAGGTGAAATTCATGTCATGAATTAATGGATTTGTGATTAATAAATTTTCATAGATAGGATTATAAAATAAAGTTTGAGTCATAAGTCATGTGGCCTTGATGTCAAAGAATATGGGTTATCATGTAACCAAAGGATCATTATGATAAGTCATGTGGTCAATTAGAATGAGTCTTTTCATGGTTCATTAAATCTGATGAGCTCAAATCCATTGGAGGCATGTGGCATCATCAAGAAAATTAGAGCGTTGCACAAGTTGTTGTGTAACTTCCTAATGCTGCGTAATTGAGTTTTGAAGTACAACAAGGTATGATGGGTATGAGTGGAAATTTAATTTTTCTGTAGTATTCAAATCCTTCATATTTTACGCAAAGAAACCCCTTGGATACCACTCTTCTTCTCTGCAAATCCGCAAATATCTCATCCAAGATTGTTGCACATGAGTTGTAGGGGACAATGCTTATAGCGCTCCAAATCATCACCTAATTTACTCTTGCACCCTGCAAGTGTTGTTTCGGGCTCTTGGTTCATGTTTGAAAGGAAAACCTTTCTTATGAACCAAAAATCTTAAAATTCACCTTAAAAAACATATCCTTTGCTACATCAAACCATAATTCTTCTATTAGTTACTCATCTGCAATTACTGTGTTTTACCCTATGCACATCTTTCCTTCTCATTTCCACAGGGAAATTGACACATACCAACATAATGGAAACTCCATAAGGAAGGAGGAGGAAAACAAAGGGTGGACCTATTTTTAGATTTGAGCCTTAAGACCTTATGCATCATATTTTATGAAAATATTCAAGGTTACAACATGCAGGTGGAAAAGGAGTTTTCATTTACTTTTAATGGCATTGAAGCTAAGGTGGGAAACATAAAATTTTAGGTTTCTAAATACATTATTGTTGCTACAACAGAGATCCCTTCTCGTGGAGAGCAATGGTTCAAAGATATGCAACTGGATCTATCTTCCTACCATGAAATTTTGAAGCCTGAATTTAGAAACAAATATTTTGGAGCCACCATACCTAGGTAACTTCTATTAGAGAATAATATAAGTTTGTTGAGGGTAATTCAAAGTTTTTTCTCAAGTGAGGAAAAATTCACTAGGGTTTATGAATATCACATCAGGCTCCTAATACACTTCACTGGTAGGAAACCTTTAAATTTACACTAATTTCTCTTCAGAAGATTAGGGAAGATGGAGGATAGAGTACACATAAGGAAAGATCAAGGGGAACCTAGCCTCTTTCATTTTTCATTGATAAATTTGTTGGTGTTAGAATAACTTAGAAAAATGAATCATGATTGGGAAACTTTTGTATCATCATCAAAGATAACAGCTAATTATTTTAGCATCCCATAGAGCATGAGAGATACACCTTCATATGTAGCAAATACGATCACATATTTCCTTGAGAGTTCTGTCAAAAAGAGGGAAAATGGAACTAAGGAACCTACAATATTTCAACAAGCTAGAAAGAAAGGTAAAAAGCTCCAATTTTCCCCAGAAGGGGTCAAAGTTCCTAGAAAACTAGTCACTAGGTCAACAACAAAAATAATTCTTTCCAGAAACTCATCACAAGAACCTAATGAATATGTTGAGGCATTCACATAAACATATCTCCCTAATGACAAATACAACCTTATCATTGAGCTGAAACAAGAGTTAAATAAAACCCATTTTATCATAGCACAGTTGGAGCATGAGAACAAGGAAATTAAGAAAAAATCCTTGGTACAAGCCTCCAAGAAATATTTCTTAGTGACAGGTGAAACATTAGTGCCTGTAAATCCAACAAGCTCCAAAAAAAAAAAGTTAAGGGAAGGTAGTAGAGAAAAGTCTAGAGGTGAAAGAAATACCTAAGTGTAATGTTACTTTAACCATATTCTCAACCAAAAAGTTACAGTCTCAGGAAGAAACTGCAAGAAAGAGCCAACCAACATAAATAGAAAATAAGAGGACTACCTATGATGAGGGTCAACATACATTCAAAATACTAAGAAAATAGTTGAGAGAAGCACAAGATATAATAATCGAGTTGAGGGAGGAGAATAAAAGAGCAAATATGAAATTTATAGAAGTTCTACATGATTGTGAGCCTACAATAGACAATGCTATAGTCATGGTGAGAAGAAACCTACCACTACATAAACAATTTAAGAACAGATATCAACAAAATATGACTTTGAGGAAAGAGAATAGAACAGTCAAACAAATCTTACAATAGTTGGAGACATAAACAAAGGGGAAGGGAAAGCTTGATTTTCATGTTCAAGCAGCAAAAATTTGATCCCATGGAGCTGGATTCACCAACTTTTTCCTTTTTTTCCATAAGCAGTAGGAAAAAGCCCTAACCCTAATGATCAAAATGCCCTAAATACTTGAATATTGCATTCTTGTGCACATTGATTTTTTAACAAGGGTGGACCATTATACAGGATCATATCATTTTGTTGCCCTACCATGTTTTGGAGCCTTTTTTTTGGTCACGATATTTAAATGAAAAATTCACAGTTGCTCAGCAGGCACGCTGTGTAACTGTAACAATCCTATTTTCAAGCAGCAAAATGAGATTTCCTTGTCAAGTTTTGAGTGGGAAGCTCAATCAATTGAGTGATAATGAGATAGAAACTGTGAATGCATCAATATAAGTTGTTTATCAGTCAAAGGTAATTTGGGCTCATTCATTGTAGTTTCATATATATTAAGGTTTTTAAGTTTTGAGAGGCAAGTGATTTTTTTGAGGGTGAAGGGGTTCTAGGGAACCCTATCATCATCATGAATTTATTATCATCATCAACCATCATCATCAATCAACCCAGGTAAAAAAATATGAGAAAAGTACAAAATGATAATATGTTGTGCAACATCATTGCATTTATGTTGTAGGTTGTTGTTGTGCAACAACCTTGCTACACAACTGTGACAGAGTGCTAGGATCCCTCAAATTTGACAAGAACAACTTAGAAAATATTTCCAGATCATCTCCAACTACATCTGAAGACAAAGAGAATATCAATTGACACATAACATGTATTTAGTTCAATAAATTCAATGAAATCAATTTGGTCAAGAGAGATCCCTAGTTTTATTTAACTTAGTTGAAAATATTTCTATTTCATCGTAACTTAGTTCTATTTTTGTGAAAATGGTTTATCTTGTATCCCTTGGTCCAAGGGTGAGCCATATTGTATTTATTTCATGAAATTTAGTATGGAAAGGGTTGGAAAGTGTGTAAGGAAAAAACTATTGAATACATTTTGTAAACTTTCTTTGATATTAATGAAATTTGTTGGATCAAAAGTCCATGAAATTTGACTCCAGAGATACATGTGATTGTTTTGTTTTATGCATGTGATCCTACAGTTTTAGTCTTGTATTTTAAAATTCATCTTTGCAATATATCTTATTCTTTATTTTAATATGAACTATATGTATTATAATTCATTTGTATCTGATGCTCTGTTGCATGTACTTTCAATTGTCTTTCTACTGTAACCACCATGGGATTCATCCCTGATAGATTCCCTAAGGGGTTATTTGTTTTATTTGTAATATTCAATATACAATGATACTTGATTGGCCTAATTGAGTTCTTTCTATCTTTCCTCTAATCAATCACCTTTGACTTCACCAAGTATCCAATAAAACTTCATTGATTTCTGACCTTTCAGTGACTCCATTGTCCAGTGGACTTTCTGTCCACATTGTCACCAACTATATAAATTCAATCTTTCCTTAGAGATCTATCCTTTGGAAGAAATTCCAAATCAATCCTTTCAATAATTGATTTGAAGAGAGATATGCCTCTCTCGGTTGGAAGGGATAGCTTCCAACCTCAAGTTGGTTTTTGGTTACCTTTGGGATTTTCTTTCCTCATCCAATTTTTTTTTACATAGTGATAACATTTTGGTGTCATTGCTAGAGAGAGAAGGTGAAATATTCCCTGGGAGAATGAAAAAAATTTCAGATATGGTTCTTGAGGGTGACAGTGAATGAGACACATATTTGACTGAATATTCACTCTGGCGACTCCAAATTTGAAGATCAGTTGCAGATAAAGTTTTTGTTAGAGAATGTTGGCTACAAAAATGAAACACACCAAGCATCATACATATCCTAATAGTACAGAAGATGTTGATAATTCATAAAGGATCCCACACAAAGCTGACAAAAAAGCACCACAATCAGGTATTTTTCTAGATTGAGTTTCATCATTTCATAAAGATGGAGTAAAATCTATTCAAGATATGGATTTTTATATAAAATTTGAGCAGAAGTTGTTTAGATACAAGTCAGAGTCATATCTGTCCCAAATTATTTTTTATCATAACATATTCCTTTCTTTGATTAATCTTCCCTTACCATCATCGGTTAGTTCTTTAAAAATTCCTGCAGTGATTTTTTCTAGCAGAATTGTTGGTATCCCTAAGTTATCATCATCTAGTTAGCCTCCTCCTTCAATAATGTAACACCCTAGGTTTTGAACCCCATATTAAATAATGTATTTGTTAATTGTTGAGAGGCCAGAGTACCCAAACAATTAAAAGAGGCTAGTGTGTCTAAGAAATGTAATGTTTTGATCATTATTAATAATAACTACATCATTGGTTGCTAGACAGACAAGGACTAGATTTATAGGGGGTTATGATTTCACAAGAGAGGGGGCTTGAGGGGCTGAGTGTTTATTTCATTTTTTAACTACCTGTTTTGTTTAATGGGGAAAATTAGTTACGTGAGCTTCTTGGGGGAAGCACATGAGGTTCTTGATTCCTAAGATTTACATAAACCCATCCATGGTCTATTGGGGGGGTTCTTTCTCTCTCTCACTCTCATTCTCATTTTGGTTTTGTTGTTGGTCACCTCACTCGTTCACACATGCACTCCATTTCTCTCCATTCTAACCTTTCATGGAGATCTCACCCCATTCATTTATTTCATCCACTCATCTTTACTCATGCCTGTCTGGCTTGGGAAAGGAATATGAAATACTAAATTACAACCATGGTATTATTGGTTGTAGAGATTGATGGTGTAATTCAACCATGATTTGAGACCTGCATGTCTGAGATGTGTGATCTGTGTCCAAATTTTCTCACAACTGCGAGTCCTGAGAGTCCTAGCATGGAAATTCTAGACCAAGTGCATTGGAGCCTTGGAAGGAGAAGGACTGCCTGAGGGATTGCATGGCAGAGAAGGGTGGGCTTCCATTCTCTTGGGTTGTATAGTCTGTGTAGAAGAGAGCTGGGTACTTGGATTGATGTGGGTGTTGGGAATACTGTGAAAGCTTGAGCGCTGACTGGTTTTGGAAGCTGAGTAATACTCTAGAACTATCCTTGTGGATTCATAGCCCTGGCTTGGGGGTGACATTGTTGTTGAGACTTGGAACAA
>CBVK0102775303.1:0-15240 GCA_900067695.1 Picea abies
TTCAACTCTACCTCAAGCATGTGACCTCGCATCTCATCCTGCTTTCCAAAGAGTCCTTCCAAGGTGGTCTAAATATCCTTTGGAGTCTTGCATGCAGCAACATGAAACCATAGATCAGTGGAGATTAACTCAAGAAGTAGTCATGTGGCCTCATCCTTGTGGTTCTCCCATCTAGTCTTCTCAAGCGTTCATGTAGGTTATGTTTCTGTCACCATTGTCAAATTATACAATCCTTTTATTTTGAGTTGGAATTAGGCCTTTGGATTCCATTAAAAATAGTTGTATGGTGTGATTATTATCACTAGAATGGATTGAATAAGTTGCATCACCTCCATCCTTGTTATTTATTCTGAAAAGATCCTGAAAACCCAGATCATGGATTTCAAGATATTACAGACGGTTCTATGGAAACTATATATATGATAAAAATAGATATATTTCCTAAAATATTATGTGGGTTTTGGATATTTTTGGTGAGCAGAAGCATCCCTATGTTATACATCTCTGGTAAAAATTTCAGCTGACCTAGATCACAAATTTCGAGATCTCACAATTTTACTGCAGAAAACCAATTTTTGGAGGGTTGTTGAATCGTCACACCCTAGAGAAGGGTAAAGTGAAATGATGTTGAATCGTCACAACCTAGTGAAGGAAACAATGCAACGACTGTCAAAAACTAAATCTTCGCACTCTAAATGAAGAACACAGTGCGACGATGTGGCACCTTGGTTGTGTATAGGTCGTGACCGTTGCACCCTTTGACAAGGATAGGCCGCGACAATTCCAATCGTCACACCTTTCGATAGGGATAGGCCACGACGATTTTGGAAACTAGGTTTACTCAAGGACTCTTTCTCTCTTCTCTGGATTTTCTGGGTTGCTTCAAGCAGCTCGACTATGATACCAAGTCAGTGTTTCATGGAAACCTGCACAAGAGATATAGCTAAAGCATACACAAACAAATATTATCAAGAAAAGGAAGAGAGATACACAATGAAGAATGAGAATCAATGTATATTATGATCTAATAAATGAGTGAGTGATCTTCACTCATATAGACAATGACATCCTATAATTAGGAATGCATGCATAACCATGATGGTCTAAGATTAGAAAGTCTAAAATCAAACTAACCAGTTAACTCCCACTGAACTAGTGTGTCAAAAATAGAAATTTCTCCAACAAGAAGAACACTCAGAGAGTGAAAAGAAGAAAAATACAGACTGGGAAAGAGTTTAAACTAGCAGGCCAGCTAGATAAGAACCCTTATCCGACACTACTTGTTATTGATTGGGCTTATGATAACTATGTTATTATTGATCAGAAGAAGGATACTATGACATTTGAAGCAGACGTAATAAAAGCAGTTCAGCCCTTGGATTCATATGCAGGTCCTCGATACACGAAGCTAATGGACGACAATATGGAAGGAGAGGATCTATATAAGTTATATTCCATAACAATAGGAATGAGAGTGTACTACATCAATCCTATGATCGATGGATCAGTAAGTTGGAGGAGCATATAATCGGCGGATGGAGACTCAGAACTGGCATTTGCAGTTGGCAACATGGTGCATATGAAATATTTTCAAGATGATGTGCAATTGTTAGAGAAACTATATGGGTTGGAGCCAAGGTCAGAGAACATTTGACATTCAATGGTACCTTGGACCTTGGTAGTTTTCTGGTAAGCATGGAAGAAAATATAACATAAGATCAAAGGATCGTAGTTCTGGACTTAGCCCTGGAAGACACCCCTTCCACCATCTAGTCACAAAGCAATAATTAGGAACTGGGAGGATGTGAATCATGTTATTCAATGTAGATTTCAAGATAAGGAGCAACTAAAATCAGAGATGCAGATGGATTTTCAAGTTGTGCAAATGTTCAATGGACATTCTGATCCTAAAACACATATCGAACAATGTGTAAGACAGTGGCAAGTGGAAGAAGTACCATCTCACTTGTGTGTTCAGTTATTTCCTCATTTGCTAAGTCTAATATCGAAAGCTTGGTAAATTCATGAAGAGACCAAAAGGTAGACCAACAGTTTGAAAACCTTAGCAGACCAATTTTGCAAAGCCTTCTCATTTACAAGTAAGTACCCTAAGCTTAAGATAGTCCTACAAAGAATTAAAGAAATTCTTTTTACCAATGTTTGTAAACGAAAATCAGACCTAGTGTTATGTGCCAATCATATTCAAGTGCTTCAATATAACCTTCACTCGAACATGGACAAGATACCCATAGAATGCTATAAAATCGAGAAGGATTTGGAAAACCTTGATGATTTAGAAGAACTGAGAAATTTAGCCATTAAGCAAATAAAAGGAAGTAGAGAAATCTAGAACATGATACCCAGTCAGACTGATATCTCTTATAACCATCCATTGAAGTTGTGAAAATTCAACATAGGAACTACTGATCAACCCAAGATAGTTGTCATAGGAGACTACTAGGATGATAAAACTAGCCAGGAAAGACATATCCTGTTGTGGGAATATGAGGACTTATTCCCAAAGACATTATCAGAGCTAAAAGGGATAAAAGGGGATATGGGAGAGATGAAAATTTAACTAAAACCATGATCAAAACCTATAATTCATAGACCATATCGTCCTAAACCTAGGGTGAAAGAGAAGGTTAAGATGGAAATAGACAAGATGCTTGAGGCTGAACTTATTTTCCTAGTTGAAGAAGCAATGTCGATTAGCCCCATATTCATCCAGATCAAGAAAGTTACATAGGACATTAGGGTATGTTTAGACTACAAAAGCCTTAATTCTTCCTATGTGCATGACCCTTTTCCCACACCTTTCACTGACGAGGTGCTAGAACAGGTTGCAGGGAAAGAGTCTTACTCATTTACAGATGGATTTTTGGGGTGTCACCAAGTGAGAAGTACTAAAGAAGAAAAAAATAAGACCACATTCATAATAGAATGAGAGTCATTTTCATATAATGTGATGCCCTTTGGTCTAAAGAACGCCCCTGCATTTTTTTCTTGGATTTTAATAGCAACCTTCTGAGAATTTATTCACAAATTTATGGAAGTTTATATGGATGACTGGATGGTTTACAATCTGTTGAAAGAACATGTAGTGCAACTACGACTGATGTTTGATTAGTGTAGGGAATTGTAGATGTCTTTAAACCTCAAAAAGTGTATCTTTTGTGTGCCACATGGCAATCTGTTAGGACACATAGTATGACGAGAAGGAGTGTTGGTAGACCCAGCTAAAGTTGTGGCCATTTTGAATATGGCACCACCTATGAGTGCTAAACAATTGCTCTCAATGTTGGGGAACATAGGGTACTATCGCAAGTTCATTAGAAGGTGTACGAATATTACTGCACCCCTAGAAAATATACTAAATAAGTTTGAATTCTTCTAGTGGACACCAGAGTGTGATCGAACATTTGACATCCTGAAGGAAAAGCGCAACAAAACACCTATTTTTATATTTCCAAATTGGGAAAAGGAATTTCATGTGCATGTGGATGCATCAGATATTTCCCTGGGAGCCATCTTAGTGCAACAGGGAGATGGAAATACAGATCATCCCATCTATTTTGATAGAAGGAGGGTTTGGCTATGATTTGGCTATGATTTATTCTCTACAGAATTTTAGACATTACTTTTTAGGATCTCATTTTAAAATTTTTACTAGTCATTATATGTTAAAATATCTAGTTAACAAGCTTGTCTTGGAAGGAATAATTTGTCGATGGATGTTATTGTTTCAAGAATTTTCATTTGAGGTGATCATCAAACCTGGAAGATGAAATGTGGGTTCCGATAAATTATCTAGATTGGAGTTAGGGGAGAGTGGCAGTGAAATCAATGATCAACTCCCAGATGCATACCTATTCTGAGTTGAGGCTGTACTAGAATACCTAGAAGACATAACAGTTTTCCTGAGTACAGGGGCCTACCTAGAAACGTACTCCGCAACTTAGAAACACTATATGGTGGTTTGAGTAGTGGACCATCAATTTATCATGGGGAAATTATATAAGTTGTTCCTAGATAGTATCCTCAGGAGGTGCGTTTTGGACCATGAAAGACAAGACATCCCGTGGGAGTGCCACAGTGGAGTTGCGGGAGGCCATGTCAGAGGAAAGGACACTGCGTAGAAAGTCCTCCAAGCTGGATTATGGTGGGCCATGCTATTCAAATATGCAAAGGAGTATGCTAGATCTTGTGACATTTTCCAGAGAGTAGGCAAGCCATCATGACGAGACAAATTGCCTCTTCAACTAGTTCGAGCTTTGTAAGAATTTGAGAAGTGGGTGGTCGATTTTATTAGACCGATCAACCCCACAACTAATCACTCAAAGGCCAGGTATATTATCACCACAAACGATTACTTGACATGATGGGATGAGGCAATGACTCTTCATGATTGTTTGACCAATATCTCTACCAGGTTTATCTTTGAAAACATTATCACTCGGTGTGGATGTCCTAGGAGTCTGACTAGTGATTAGGGTGGTCATTTTATCAGTAGTACAATAGAAAATATTATGACAGAGTTCCTAATCCAACATCATAAAAGAAACCCCTACCATCCACAATCCAATGTCACAGTGGAGGCATTTAACAAGATTCTGGAAAGAGGTTTGATGAAGGTTTGTTGTGCAAACAGGGAAGATTGGGATGACAAAGTCCCAACAATTTTGTGGGCTTACAAGACGACCATGACGAAACTTCACAAGTATAATCCATTTTTTCTAGTTTATGGGAAAGAGGTTGTGATACCTGCAGAATTAATTACCCCTAGTCTATACATCACATAGGTTACACATATGTCAGAGGATGAATCATTTGTGCAGAGGGTTAGGGAGTTGCAGGAACTTGATGAGACCAGGTTTTTAGCAGACTTTCATCAAGCAATTGAGAAAGCCAAGAAGAAGGACTTGCACAACAGGCATATTAAAGCCAACAAATTTGCGGAAGGAGACAAGGTCCTAATTTATGACAATCGATACTAGAAAAATCCAGGAAAGTTGTGCATGCATTGGTTGGGCCCATTTATAGTTATGGAGATCCGACACTCTAGCACAATCAAACTAACATAACTGGATGGTATACTTCAACCAGGATGGGTGAATGGTGCTTACCTGAAACCATATATTTCTTAGGACTGAGTTAAAGGAAGGTTTCTCTAGTCTAAAGGAGAATGTTTAGTAGTTAGATTTGAATTTCCATAATTTATTTAAATTTATTTAATAAAGTCGAAGTGTGCATTGTTGCGCTGCGACATGTACTTTATTTTTCTTTCAGTCTAAACATTATTTTGGTGCATAATTGATTACTCAGCAACACAGGATCAAAAGAGACACGAGTTCATTAAATGTAGTCATTAAATATGATGGGGACCCCATTGTAGTTAGAGGGATAGCAAATCCGAACTGAATCTCAGTCCATGTGCCACATGCACCATGTCCAGACATAAACTTTATGATCGCTATAGTAACCCGTCTGAACTTCTGTTAAGCTATAAATTCATGATACACAAAGATTCCCTTGGTATTCATGCTAGGATTATCAACCATTCAAATAGTAAGGCCTGAGGCTAGACACATCCCCATTCACTTGTTCAGTAAATGCCAAAATCCCCTGATAGGTTTACCCCGTTAACAGTCCCGTCGGACAACTTAGCTCCAGGTTGTGTCTATAGGATTAACTATGAGTGGCTTGGGTAATGATAGAACCCACCAGCTAGCTTTAGTATAAGGCTGGGTGAAATCAACATAAGACTTATTGTTTTCTATTTTGTGTTTTGAGATTTCTGAATCATCGTAGCGCTTGCAAAATTCCCTCAGTTGCGACCCCAAAGCCCAATACAGTTGGTCTAAGTCTTTTAGAATTCCATAGAAATGATTCCAAGAGCTATAGGAAGCCATAGTTTAGTCTCCAAAGAATAAGTTCCAGATGATTTGTGTGATCGCCGGGTTGAGGTCATGGGTGACCTCAAAGGAAAGGTCGAGCAAGTGAAGCTCCTCGACCTTGACCTGACAAACCATGTATTATTCCCACATATGAACATTGATGTGTTCTGGGATGTGGCTCTAGATGACATGGGGGATGCAGTTTGTGTCAAAGCTGGAGTTTATCAACCTCTTCAAATCCAACATTATGAATCTCTAAGACTTGCCATTTTTCGGCACTACTAGTGAGGTTTCACGATGTACCAAGTTCCTCATCAGTTAGGTGCATGACAGGAGCTTATGGCTCAATCGACGATATCCAATTTATGTAGAGGATATCCATCAACTCATGAGCCTATCCATTGAAGGCAGGGATGTATCAAAAAGGTTCCAAAACCCCAGTAAGCATGGAAAGAAAAAGGGAGAACCCAGTCTGTATGAAATATTTCATACACATAGAGGGGGGCGCACAACCAATATTGACCCAATCCTACCAGAGACGATCAGAATAGCTTTCTATGTTATTTCTAGCAAGGTGATGCAGTCCTATTACAAGGGTGAGTGCATGTTGGATGCCTTATTAGTGGTGAATTTTTGTGCCAATGGAGTGGTATTCAATTGGTGTAGTTATCTGCTAGAAGAACTCTTGGTAGTGTGTGAGGAAGCTCGGGATAAGGGAAGAACCTTCACCTATGGATACTTGCTTGTTGTGTTTTCCATGATGAAGTGGACACCATGCTCAGGAACACCACTATCACCAGCAAATAAAGGTTGATTATCAAATATGTTCGAGCCTTGGCACTCAAGGTCAGACGTGGAGAACACAGTGTTTAACTATGCATCGTTCTTGAAGTGGTACAACCACCTACTAGAAGAAACTCAGAGGTTGCACATACCACATGAGCTACTCATCCTGAACACGAGGAACATTTCATTTGGGTTGAATTGCCACCACACCTTTTTTTGGCCCAGGCATGTCAAGGATGAATACTTTCACTACCAGATGTTGTTGTTCTATCTAGATGAGGAGGCCTTTGACAAGGAAGTAATGTCATGGCTAGGAGTGAAATGCAACCCATGTAAGTCGGGGATGCACTAACTCCTACTTGCAAAGATCCTAAAGAAAAAGGGATAGGAAGCAGGAGTAGGGCCGATATCGGGCCCAGAGGATAAAAATAAAGATTTTTTGATGCAGACAGACTCAAAAGAGGAAGAGGACATGAAATCCTCTTAAACATAAGAAGAGGACATTCCCCATGTTCCCACAACTTGTGGAGAAAGCTATATTGATAGGTAAAGATATCAATGAGATCCTCAATGTTTCTTTCAATGGAGATCCCCTAGTTAAGAAACCTAGGATAGGGCTCTCCCTGGTGAATATCCTGAATCCTCAACCAATATCATAGACCATACCTTGTACTCAAGTGGCCCAAACAATCATTGAAATTTAGGATTACCACGAACCAGATACCACTACATCCACCACCATAATCACCGAACAACCCCCATCACCACCACAACCCTCATCACTCCCACAATCCCAATCGCCACAACAAGAAATGACCATCCAACCCCAAACCACTGAACCTAAGCCCATGCGGTTGGATCCCCCTGACTGAACCGATCATGTACCATGTTGGGCCCTTTGTTTTTGGGTTTGAAGTTGTGCAAGAAGAACTACGGTCCCAATTTTGTTCCTTCCCTTTCCCTTTCCTTTCCCTTCCCTATATTTCTGTCTTGGTTGCGCTTCAGGTGAGACTTCTTCTCTATGGAGGAGATGAAAATGACAACGCTCTAGACTACTCGATGCATTTTGTTGGTAACATGAGAAGGACCCTAGTCTGATCAATTCCACACTAAAAAAATAGTTTTGCTATCGGGACCTATGTTAAAATTGAACCTGTAGGAAGAATGATTTCTTAGATTCATATATTTGATATTCAACAGTGGTGGGAGAGAAATTGTGACGCCTTCATATGGAAAGAAGCCGAGCTGAGAGGAAAATATGTGAAAGATACACAAGAGGTATTCTCTTACTCAGAAAGATCAAGTGACCAGTACGAGATATTCTGGGTTAATTTCTCGGAAGAACTTTTCCTCTAGATAGATAGGCTCCAAGAAGGTACGGAATTCCAAGAATGATTCAAAAAGACTTTCTCTTGGGATACAAAAAATATCGCAACACTTTATCAGTTGAATCATCTGGTAATGCGAGTGATGGATTTATGGGTTAATTCAACATTAAAAGGATACATTATTGAGTTTTCAGCCGAGAATCACCAATCTTTCTCATGGGTAGAAGTGGATTTCAAGAAAGACGCAAGGGGAAGACTGTTGAGAGAAATCCCCTTGTGTATTAAGGTTTTCTTGATAGAAGAAGGGATGTTGAATATGTCCCCCACTGATATGGAAATGTAAACACCCTCACTTAGGGTGGGGTGAGTTTGGGGTGGATTCATGGCCTTAGAGAGGGGAGAGGGTTCTTTGACAAACGGGGGAGCAATAAGAAATGGACTCAAGATATGAGTGAGCCTTGAAAAGAGTTTCTATAGTTGAGAAGTGGTGGCATGATAAGATAAATAAATCAGCAAAACAGTCTAAAAAGTTGCGTAAATAAGTCATACCAAGAGAAGTAGAGGGAGAACAGATGGAAGAGTTGCAAAAGATGAGAATATAGGAAAGATTGGTCAACCAAGGATTAAATGCGAGAGAAGCACAAAGAAAAAGAAGACCCCAAGAGGGTGGACAAGAAGGAGAAGGTGTAGAAGCACGAGAAAAGGAAGTTTTCATGGATCTTGAAGAAGAAAGAAAATATTCAACCCTGATTCCAGGAAAGATCAGGAATCTAGCTGAAGAGATAGCTTGAGAGGATGAGAATGAGATCCCCCAGATCAAAGAAACTTGCCCTGAAGCCAGTGGCACCAACCCTGAATCACCCATACCCCAAGTGTCTTCTATACAAGTGGTAAATTCTATATTACCTTGTTATGCTATTCTTGTTCCATTACAGTTAGTCAGTTAGCCACAACTGGGAAGCACGAATACTGGGAGGATATTGGGATCCCCTGGTAGATCGCAACTAGGACCGTTAGGTTTTATCTTGGTAGGAGAAGTAAGATCAACAATAGATGGTAATGCAGGAGGGTCGATTGCTCGATACCCATAATTCTGGGGTAAGGGAGACGAGGATATTGAGCAACATTGGTTCTTATGCAAAGAAATTTGGAGGTCTAGAGGGACTTTAGCTGCGAATAAATTGGTTGAGTTCCAAACTACCTTGAGAGGCCATGCTCTGAAATGGTACATAAAGGTTATTGGGCTAGGAGTACCAGGAATTCAAGTTCAAGTGTTCACACTTGACCAAGTATGAACAAATTTCATAGTGGAGTTTAAGCTACATTAGTTAGAACAACAAGATTTGTATGAGTTGCACAAAATTCAGCAAAGCGAAGGTGAATCGGCTTGGGAATATAGCCAGAAGTTCAAATATGCTACAGGAAGGTTAGCGCATCTGATCCATGAATAACATCAAAGAGAATGGTATATCCATGGATTTATACCTCTGACACAAATTCCATTAATGCAACAATGGATAGCTACTCTGACAGATGCCTTGGAACAATCAATGAATATTGAAGCTATGATAGCATATCTGGGGAGCCTGAGAGTGACCAGACCCCCAACAGATGCAAATTTGGTGCAACTACAAGGGAAAATATCAGTGCTTATAGAAAAGATTCAAGAATTGACGATACCCAAACCAAGACGACCGCAAGTCTGGTGTATCAGATGTTACACAGAAGGACATATGGTGAATGAATGCCCATGAATGAGGGGAATGGGACCTCCTCAAAATTTGATGGGACCCTCACTAGGACCCACGGGAGGAGTTGTGCAAGTATTTGTGAATTTACCATTCCATACCCCAACCCCATATCATGCTTTTCCAGGTAATAAAGCAACGCCATCAGTTGAGTATTGCGAGATTTTATGAATCCATGGGAATGGCCAAGACAATGCCCCATTATTCAGAAGTATTCAAAAGTACCGAATACTATGCATTGTGAGTTTTGCACATCTACCACACATGCTAAGAATCAGTGTAGAGAATTGTATGCACTTATGGATAGGATGGATCGAACATCATTCAAGGTGAATGAAACCCCTCAGGGACCAGGAAGAGGTAGAGGAGGTGGAGATGGAGGAAACTTTAGAGGAGGAAGAATCGGGGGAAGAGGACCAAGTAGATTCTACAACTATGATGAGCAAGGCCACATGGATAGATATTTTCTTCATCTAAGGCAGTCATGGTGCTCTCACTACATAACAAATGGGCACATAATTGAAGACTTCCCAGAACTAATTGCAAAATGGGAAGATCGGGTATGTCAACGAGGAACTAACCTCATCAATTCAGAGATAAATAGATTTATTAGAGGAAAACTTCCCAACCTTAACATCGTTACTCGAGGAGGGGAAAAGACTGGCGTAGATGCTGAAAAATTACCTCAGATCCAGAAAGAAGCGCCTAAGGAGGACATCTATGATCCTCTGAAACATAAGCTATTCTTTAAAAATCCCACATAAGTATTTCAGAATGTCCTTGGACCTGAGATGCAAGAGAAACCCCCTTATCCTATCATTTACCCTAGGATTGTGCAAGTCCCTACTTCACCCCCTGCACCTAGAAACCCTATAGTTTTGATGAGACAACCTCAGTAGCCACATAATGTAGTTGAACTTTGGTTTCAGTTATTTTCTTATATTCTTGGGACTGACTAGTTGACAGAAAAGTTGTGCAATGCACTATACCTATTTCCATGGAATGAAGAATCTCCATAAAGTAGAATAAGAACTAATCTTCCTTAGAAGAATACTCAGAGAGTACAAAGAAGGAAAGTACAGACTGGAAAAGAGTTTAGATTAGAATCCCAGCTAGATGAATTTGAGATTAAGGATGTTATGTTAGATCTAGGATCTGATGTTAATATACTGCCTAAAAAGACTTGGTAATCCTTTGGAAAACCCTAGTTGAAATATTCCCCAATCTAGCTAAGATTCCCCTTAGAAAAACCGCAGTTGAAATATTCGCCAATCAGTATTGTCGTTTTCCAATAGGAAGACTGGAGAATGTGGAAATAGATGTTGTGGGAGTGTTGGCCCTTGACCAAGTTTTGGGATATTTTTGGTCATGTTGACCTATTTTGGGACTTCGACAGCCTGTCAAAGGAGGAGTGGAAGACGAAGCAGAGATCATGGGATCTCGGCCCCTTTTTGGGTCCTTCTTAGGTTTTTGGGAAGATGTAACGGGAATGGGATATCATCCCATGGGTTTACCCATGTTTAGGCCTATTTTGTAATATATAAATAGATGCTTAGGCTAGATAGAAGAGTGGTGCATCTATGTGATGTGAATGTATGCTAAGTGCAAGTAGAGCCTGTAAGTGCTTTGTGCATGACTGTAAGAGACTTGCAGACCTAAGTGCAGGTCCTTGTAGCAGATTGTGGAAGGCTTAGTGTTGTAATGCAAGGAAGAAGGATCTAGCAAGCTGCACATATCTTCTGTCCCGTGAGGAGTAAGGGTTTTGAGGCTCTATGCTTGTAACCAATTGACTGAAGACAATAAAGAAGAAGAGTTAGTGGATGTAGCCCCAAGGTGGGGGTGAACCATGCAAACATTGTTTTATGTTACTTTGTGCTTTGTCTTGATGTGTTCACATGTTATTTTCCAAGCGCTTTGATGTATTTAGATAGATCTACTTATGCTTTTTGCTTATTATATGTGAGAATGTTAGATCTGATATATTTACCTATGCTAAGTGCTTAAATACATTAGATTAGTGTGAATGTTGCGAAGCTCTATTTTATCAACGAAGTGGATATTGATTGCATATTGAGGAACTGATGGTGCGTGCTTTATTAAGTAGTACAATCACATATATGTGTCCCAGCTAAGGTTCCAGACACTTGAGTCTTGCAACCACCCCTGCCTCTACCTCGGGTGAGACTTCATCTGCTTTGCAGGTGTTAGGTATTTGTTGGTGCATTGTTGTAGCGTTGAACCCTAGGTCTTCCCCTGTGCCAACAAATGGTTCTGTTGTTGGGACCCTGAAACTATGATTGTTGGGAACTGAGAAAGAAGAAGCTTTTTGCAAAGATTCTACCTGAGATTGTCAAATATCTGTGTGTAGATATGTGCCCTAGTGCGCTGAATCCTACTCGATTTATAAAGCTCTGTGCTAAAGAAAGAAGCATGATCCAAAGAAAAGAGGTCGGATCTGAAGGAAAGAAGCAAGATCTAAAATCTTTGTACTCTAAGAAAAGAAAAAGTGAGAATTTATGATTAAAAGAGGTAAGATCTGCAAGCTCTGTGCTCTGATAAAAGGTAAGAATAGTTAAAAGTTTTAGATTTGGAAGCTTTGTGCTTTATAGAAGTAAGATAAGTGGAAATTTTTGTTTTTAAAGTATGGATCTAGGCATGTTTGATAGGTTCTGTCCTATCTTGAAAACTAGGGAACTAATAGATGAAAGAAGGATTGATATGAGTAGATCTGATAAGAATAGTGAAAGATATGTTAAAACTATGCATAGAAAGAATGTTTGGACTAACAGATGGATGTAGGATCCTAGCAATAATTTTTTGCAAGTTAGCTACCATGATCCTAGTGCGTAGTACCATAAAGGTTGGGGATCATTTAAAATAAATGGAGGATTAACCTTCTGTTATAGTTGCAGAAGACCGAGACATCTTGCTAAGGAATTCCCTGGGAAAAGACCTAGTTGTCTTTGTTGTAAAGCTATGGACCATGAAGTGTTGGATTGTTCTAGATTGATTACTAAGCTGGAAGAAATGAATCTGAATAAAGAAAACCCTAAGGCAGATCTAGAAATGGAAGAACCCCAGAAAGAATCAGAGAAAGTATTGTTGCAAATAAATGAAACCCTAAATGACCATCGACATGTCAGACTATTGGAGATCTTCAAGGAAAAAGAATGCATTGAAGTAATAATAGGAGACTTCGACATTGACTGTGTTCTGGATGAAGAAACACAGGTGAATATCATGAAATAAATAACTTGGGAAGCCATAGGGAAGCCTACTATGATCCATTCATTAGGAGGAATAGAACTATTCAGAGGAAAGTTGATAAACCTATGTGGAAATCTTGCTCACATACCTATGAACGCTAATGGAACTTTGACAGAAGAAGATTTTGAGATTATTAAATTTATTGAAGACATCACCCTGTTTACCATGTTACTAGGAAAACCTTGGATTGATAGAGATCAAGCCAGACAAAAATAAGAAGAAGAAGTTTTGGAACAGAAGAAACAAGAGTTAAAAGATTTCATGACCAGAAGGATCGCACACTTGATTGAAGAAAATGAGAGAAGATCGAAGCTATTTAACACTAACAACCCAGATGTCGAAGCTACAAGAACATTAGAAGACCCACAGAAGACTGAAGTACCTACCCCAGACAAAGAAGGAGTATTATCCAGGAACCCTAGCGAAGAATATCAACATCGCGAAGTGACTATGACCAAAGAAGATAATAATTATAATGGAAAAAGGAATACCGAGACGAAGCTCACTGGAAAAAAGGATAGAAATTTAAGTATGAAGATAGCTAAGATAGAAAAGTTATAGAAGGTTCCAGAGGGAACTTCGCAGATAGAAAAATTGTAAAATGGGAGCTTCATCGGGATATCAAAACAATGACACATGGCACTTCACCATGACAAAGTAATATAGCCATTGGGGACATTATAACCGTTCAATCGACGCTTTTAATGGGCATAAAGGAAATTATGGTTCGTCATCAGACCATTGGGCCACACCATAATGGACCGAACAAGAGTTAATGGAGGCTCATACTCATTGCAAGCAAACCATTGTCAAGTTCCCTATTTATCCCACCGTGCCACACACCAAGAACACTTTTGCCAATTGAGAATTCAAGCCTGCAGACTAAGCCGAGTTTATACAGTGATTGTAATGCCCATAAACATATATCTAACATTGTTATCTTCACAAGCAATTATTTCTTAATAGCATAATACAATATCTATTCAACATAATATCGATCTTCATACCAACAACTTAAACAATTTAGATTCATCAAATAATAACGAATTCATAGCAGAATAAATAAATGCATAATTCAACAGAGTACCTGATTCTGATGCTATTTCCATTGCCTGCTGCTCTCCTGCTACCTGCTACTCAACCCAGTTCTGTTGCAACACAAAAAAAAATGGCCCAAAACCATTGTCCACCCTGCCAACTAGGAAAACGACCTAGCTCCAGGATATCTACGGATATCCTGGCCCTCCGAGCCCAAAACCTCTAGCAACCCCGGTCACTGTGTCAATCCCAAACACAAATCTCTCCCTAGTCCAAGACTCAGAGTTCTCCCCCAAAATCCTTCTCCACCCCCCCTCGAATGAATCCCTCCAAAATCCTTCTCCACTTCCCTTATTCCTCCTTCACCGCCCTTCCTTCCTTAACTCCCCCCACCAAATACCTTATCGCTTTATTAATACCTTATCCATTCATTTAAATATATTATCCCATTTACGTATTGGTTATGTTATCCCCTATGGGATACGTAACCCAATTTAAACATTACATTTTATTATCCCCCCTTTGTTTAATACTTAATTAATCAATTAATTAATTAATAATCAAATTAATCATTAACCCTTAATTAAAGAGTTAATCATACTTAAACTAATCATAATAAAAAAATAATTAATTAATAAGAGATAATTAGTTAAGGTTATTTAATAATTAATTATAGTTTAGCTAACTTTTAGGATTATTTATTAAATTAATCATCTTAATAATTAAGGGTCATTACATACACCCACCCTTCAGGAAACTTCATCCCGAAGTTAAGGTATCTTATGGTACGAGAACACGAACATGGTTCACACATTCATAACAAGTAGCCGACATTATTAGTAAGTAAGTCAAGGAAACTCATACATACTAGTGTATATGTACAAGAAATGTATGTGTAGCTAGTACATACAATTCTCTTACATGTACTAATAATCAAACTGTCATCCTTTAGTATTTTATGTATGCATCCAATCCAGTCAGCAAGACTAGTCTTTTATAAAAGACAACAATCAATTAATTTTGTGAGAATTTCTTGAATTACAATTATTTGGTTTCAAAAAAAAAATTTATTTTAATCGACTGTGGTTTAGTTACATAATAATGAATATTCATATATACACATTTCCTTCATCAAATCCCACCACCAGACAGATCTCCATATAGTCTCAACTATTC
>CBVK0102775305.1:0-20153 GCA_900067695.1 Picea abies
AAAAAGACTTGTACAAAACGGTCTAAGTACTTCCGGAATACGCCGTTCATGAGGCTCATGAATACTGCTGGTGCATTGGTCAATCCGAAAGGTACTACAACAAACTCGTAATGTCCAAACCGAGTTCGAAAGGAAGTCTTTGGGATATCACCTTCCTTAATCCTTAACTGATGATACCCTGATCGCAAATCGATCTTTGAGAATACCACTGCTCCTTTCATCTGATCGAAGAGATCATCAATTCGCGGCATCGGGTACCTGTTCTTCACTGTAGCATGGTTCAAGTCCCTATAGTCTATACACAATCGTAAGGATCCATCCTTCTTCTTTACAAAAATCACCGGTTCGCCCCAGGGCAAGACACTAGGCCTTATTAGCCCTAAGTCCAGTAACTCTTTCAGCTGCATTTTCAATTCACAAAGTTCCGGCGCTGTCATCTAATACAGAGTCTTGGATATAGGTTCTGCACCAGGTTTTAGCTCAATAGTGAAATCAAGCTACCTTTCCGGAGGTAACCCTGGTAACTCATTCGGGAAAACATCTTGAAATTCTGACAAGACCGGATACTGATCTAATGAGGGTCCCTTCCTGTCTTTCACTGCCTCTACTACATAAAGTTGACACCCTTGTCTCAAGCATCGCTTGACCTTCATAGTGGATATGAAGCGTAACGACACTTTTCTTTGTATACCCTGGATCTCTATTGGTCTTCCTTCACCATCGACACAAAATACCCTCTTTGCGAAACAATCTACCAAAGCTCGATGAGCTGCTAACCAATCCATTCCAATGATTAAGTCATACGTCACAAGAGCAAGAGAATTCCTTATTTCCTACTATAGTATTTAAGAGAAATGAGTTCAAAGGTTAATAAAGGGAAAGAGGATGCCTCGGTCCACCATGAACTCATAAAATTTCCAGTATGTGATGTTATGGAAATATAGTTTGTTAAGAGTACCTTGGGAATAATTTGTGACCATGGATAGCGAAACATTTTTGGCCTCCCAACAATCTATCTAGGAACCCAGTCAAGAAAGAGACATGAGAAAGAAGAAATTTGGGAAGGTATAGGTCTCAAAAAGAAAAAAAATATCAAAAAATGATCAAGGTGGAATATTTAGAAAAATAAATAGCTTCCACCTTCATCAAAATCTGGACACTAGATATAAACAATTTGAAAATCAAAGAAAATACCCCATCTCTAGGGAAGACTTGATATTAATATAGTATGGAAAGAACTAAATCTCAAACAATCTCCATGATGATCCCACCTATATACTCCAAAATAATATACTTGGAGGAAAATCCTATCCTTACTAAGATTCTATTAGGGGAATGAGAGGAACAAAAGGCAACAACGCCACTTACAAATCATGTGATGCAACTCACCTTAAATGAGATATAGGCGGCAAGGGATGAATCTCTTGAATGGAAGAGCCTAGTAGAGGACAAGATCGACAAGGAAGAGTATGTACAAATCAATGAAAATGATTTGGAGAAGCAACTTCATAACTTGCAGGAAAATTTCCAAATCATGAGAATGCAATGCATTGACAACAAGAGACAACTTGAGGTAGAAAATTCTTCCTTGAAAGAGGAGCTAGCAAAAATTAGAAAAAAAATTGCTATCTAGACTGAGAGATTGGAGATAATTTAAGCATTTCTCTCCAAGATGGCCTAGATAGTAGAAGAAATGATTAATTGTAGATAGCTATCAATATTTAATAGTCTCTTCCTCAAATTGGCATGCCCAACAACCATCTACTTCTAGACTTTATAAAAACTCCATAAATCATCCACAAGATCATATCTCATTTTTTTTTTCATATTATATATTTTATTACTTGAAAAATGAATTGTCATGGCTCTTTGGTTCGTTTAGAAACTTTTCTAGCTCGTCGACAGGCATTGGTAGTGGTTCAGGATATAGTAAATTCATGCCCCTTCACCCTTTGAATTGAGACCCAAAACTCAATTGTTCACGCCTCGTAACCAACACTAAAATTCATGAGTGATATTGAGGTCAAAATTAACATTGGAGCAACCACGAAATAATCATTACAATTTAATTAAAATGAGTGTCAATAAGACCCCTTGGGTTTTGTACTTAATAAATCTATAACTCTTCCTTATGTCATCAATTTCTCTAACATTTTGTTGCTAAGAATAATAACCACCGAAATATTTATAATAAGTGGTTGTAGTCCTTATTTTGACCTCATCTTAGCAGTTTTCATAATCTAAGAAGAAAAATCTACCTTATTTGTTAGAAATATTTTTAATCGGCGTTTTCATAGTTTTGGGCCTTGTAAATGAATTTTGTCACTTGTGTTTGAGTTTATATTCCTAAAAAATTTCAACGTATCCCCTTTTGGAATTTCATGATAAACTTGAAAGACAACCAAAAAATGTGTGCAAAAGGCCCTTGGAGGTTAAAGTATAGTATTTGTGCAGAATGTTGCTTCAATGGAATCAAAGTTTCTCTCCATGTATTTCATGTTTGTATATGGAATTTGATCCAAGTCATCAATTTTATTTTTGATATATATGCACATGAAATGAATTTTAATTTGCAAAATAAGCTTTTAGGGGCCAAATGCACTTTTGGGGAAACACATGGTAAAATTGTCAATTGTACCCAAAACTTTTTTGCAAGACTTCAAATGATTAATAATGCATATGATATGCTTAGAAAAACTTAGAAAACACACTAATGTACATGTTCTGAGTCACTTCCTTGATTTTGAAACTTAACACACCATTTTTTGCCATGCTTATACTTTCATTTTGGATGTTGATATTGTGAATCCTGTAATGAAATTATGCAGTATGGATGGCTATGATGTTTTTTTATTAGACACATCTTGATTGTATCGTGAAGAGGCCAAAAGATATAAAAACATAGAAGTTTGGTTCTCAAAGTTCAAGTGATGAATATGGAGGATGACCAATGAAACATGATTAATTGGAAGTATTGGGTGACATACATTCATCAATTGAGACTTTCACCAGAGCCAAATGTTTCAGTTTGCAATCCATAAAACATTATTCTTAAATATGAAAGCATTGAGGTTGTAGTGACATACACAAACATTTATGAAGAAATAGATGTTGATGAACAATGCTTGTACTGAACCCCAATATTATACAATGGACCAATGTGCTTGATATTTTGTATGTTGTTAATTCTAGGGACATTTACTTGATGTTGGTCACTTCATATAAGTGTGAACAACAATAAATAGGGTGAGATGGGATAGGGTGTATTTTAGGTAGCCTCTCGTGTTCCATGTTTCATAGGTACCTAGTTTCCTTTAATTTTGAGATTATAGGTTATAAATTCTTTTGTATTTGCTCTATCTTTCTCCAAGATTCATGAGAGATACTATAGCCCCAGACTTCACATCCATAAATAATAACAAGTGTAACAAGAGTCTCAAAGAGGATTTTCTTATTATCCCAACTCCAAATATCAGTTGATTTACAATTTTTTTCAAGCCCATAATAAGCTTTCCATCCCCCAATAAACCATTTCTCAATGCTACATATTATACTAGTCCATGATAACACCACTCGTGTGCCTCACCCTCCAACTGTAAGGTCACGAAACTGATGGCCTCTATCTCAGTCATTTGGTTAAGCTTGTAATATGTGTCTAACTTCTGTACCTAAGTTCTGGAGGTGTATTTGGACGATCCATCGAAACAAGGTATGGTGAGTTTCCCAACTTTTCAAATGAAATCGAGGTTATGCCCCTGTTGCTGTTCTAGTCCTTCCCTCTGCGACTCTCTAGGGAATTTATTGAGTCTAAGTCTATAGTACTTGACTAAGTTCATGTCCTAATGGAAGTCATGACCCAATGCTACATACTCCCTCCTATACTCTACAATGTCATCGCCATGAGTGGGTGGCTTCTATACTATTGGTGGCGGTGCTTCTACCGGGGGTGCCCTCTAGAAAATTGGAAACAAGGGTTTGGGAATCCTACCCGCAGAGGTGTATGTGTGAGAGGGTGACTGAGGTATACTTCCCGCTCCTGAGTTCCCCTGTGCTACATGTGGGACTTGTGTATCTGGGGTGCTCACTCTAGCCAATCTACCAACCACCTGTGCCAAGGACTGAGACATGGTACATTGACTAGCTAACATATCATTGATAACTTGCATGAAAGTTTCCTCTGGACCTATGGGGGCCTTTCCACTACCCCCTGGTCACTCATATTTGTCTCCTAGCATCCTCTCTGCCTCGTGCTCTGCCCTTCTCTCTGCTTCTTTGTGTGCCTCTTCCTCTTCCTCTAAGCTAGGAGGAAAAAGGGGAAAATCAGGCCTATGACTTTTGATGCAGGAGAATCTCTCCACATCAACCAACCAACCAGCTAGCCACGTTAGCGAATTCAAATTGCGTGTTGAAGAGAGGCACAATCCTCATTTAAAATTTGAATGAATGTAATTAAATGTTTTATGCTGTTGAGTCGTGAAGCCGTGCCTTTGCATTGACTATAGGTAGATAGGCCTTTAATATTTTGTAAGGCTGAGATCTAGATCCAATTCTGGACTAGACAACCCATTCAATGTAATTGAATAGGGTAGGTGAGTTTGGAGGGAAGAGCTCGAAGAGCCCCCTCATGTAAAAGATCAATTTCGATCTCATTTTGGGAAGTAATTGTAATAGTCAAGAGAGTTGTAAGAGAAGAGAAGGAGCTGAGACTTTGATATAGTTCATGCTCAGGAACACCTTGTAAAAACAAGCATTTGCCATTTAATACAAACAACAGATTTTCTTGCACATTTCCTGTGTTGAATGAATGCCTATGTGTGTTCAAATTATGTTGGGAATGTATGTTTTAGTTTTGCATTTGCATGAGTGTGTTTGGTTTCAGGCTTGAGATGTCTTTGACGCTTCACACCATGAGGGTGTGACGAAACACTGTGGGTTCTGATAGCCGTGCAAAGAGGGTGCATTTATGAATTCTATGGGTTCAGACAAAGGTGTGCTAGGTGGGCACAGAAACGGAAATCAAAAACTCAAGAGAAAGACCTCAAGGTTGCTGAATACCTTGGAGGCAAGGTTGTGTATGAGAAAACACAGTTGCTGACAGAATCTCTAAGGAGTTGTATGGATCTCTGCCAGGAGGGCATCGAGCCAGTGCAAGGAGTGCATAGGAGAAGAACTATGTTGTGAGTTCAGATTGAAGTCAGAATCACTAAGGATTATGAGAGCTCTGCCAAGTGGGCATTGAGCATATGCATAGTGATGCATTGAGAAGAACTCTATTGTGAGTTTAGACATGAGAAAAGAATCACTAAGGATTCTGAGAGCTCTGCCAGGAGGGCATTGAGAAAGTGCATAGGGTGCACAGAAGGGGACATAATTGCTATATGTTCTATAATAAGATACTCTACTAGGTGGGCATTGAGTAGGTGTGCAGACAGGCACAAGAGGAGAAAAGAACTCCTTGAGTTTTGGAATTAGTAGAAGAGTCCAAGAAGAAGGATCTTCACAGGGTTGTTGAACACCCTTTAACTCTCAGCAAAAGGTTACTTGAGCAGAGGGATAGCCAGGAGGGCATATGAATTCTCCATCTGAGGGAGAAAGGAAAAAGGGACTTAGTTCCTTAGAGATATGAGTTCATGAGTAAGCTCAAAAGGGATAGCACCTCATGCATGTAGAGACTCTGCCAGGAGTGTAGGAGTCATGGAAACCTCTTAAGGTTCTAGAGAAGGTCAAGCTCAGGAGGGCGAGTGATTTTATGCACAAAGTCATAGCTACAAGGAGTGAAGAGACTACATAACTCCTTGAAGAGTTTAGAGTTTTAAAGCTCAGGACGAGTGGCGTTTTTGTACGTGCAAGCGAGACTCAAGGCGAAGAGTTCACAGGGAAAAGAATTCAAGGTTAATGCCTTAGACATTTGGAATTCTTCCAAGTGTTAGAATAAAGCATAAAAGCTTAGGAGGGAACACAACAACTGTCAGATCAAGCTAAGGAGAAGAGATATGGACCGTTGGTTTTCCACATCTAGGAAGCAACAGAGGAGTGCACAGAGCCGAAAGGATATAGAGCATTGAATCTTGGTCCAATTACCCAACATTCGTTAGATCTGTGGAGAGTTGTGAGGGAGTTAAACCCTCATACGATAGAGCAGAGGAGACGAAAGTACCAAAAGGATATGAGTCATTTGTTAGGAGAGGACACGTGTCACGAGATCACCCATATCAGGGATTCAGACATCAGAGGTTAGAGAAGGAAGTCTCTTGACTTCGCGAGTAGATAAGTCGCGAGAGAATCACAGTCGTCCATCTGAGGAGGATAGGTGGCAGAGATCAAGGGATCTCATGAAATCGGAGGTTCTCAAGGTGAGACCCCAAAGGTTGGGCACTCCAAGTCATGAGCGACGAAGTGGTGAGAATATCAGGACCATCCATCGGAGGAGTATAGGTGGCAGAGATATAGGGATCTCACAAACTCGGAGGTTCGTAGGGTGAGAGCCCAAGAGTTGGGTGCTCCAAGTCATGAAGAAACAAAGTACCGAAGCCGGGCACGAGGGACACATGGTAGAACCGCAAAAGTGGGCTCAGGAAGTAGACATGTAGAGACACGTCATCTGGTGAAGGAGTCAACATCCCGTTGCTCTCGCGTCTTAGGGATTCGCGAGATAAGAGTGCGAGAGCTCGATGTCGAACATTGCAAAGTCGCAAGTAGCGAGAATGCGAGGAGGAAAGTCAACATCGCCTCTCGAGGGTTTGTAAAAGGAAGGTACCAAGGTTGGAAACTCGAACTCGTGAAGGTGCGTGAGGTGAGAGGTGCTAGTGTGAAGCCTAGTTGGTGGTTACGCGAGGAAGGAGCTAACAGAGGAAGAGCTATACCCATTTTCCGACCTTGGGTATCACAATATTGGAGAGGGAGAGTTGAATGCTTCGACTCGTGAACTCGTGAGATCGCAAGATTTCCATAAGAGACCTTGGGTTAGGCCTATGGTCATAGCGTTGTGGTCATTTGGGAAAGGTGGAGCTCGCGCCTAGTGTTGTTTGCACAGGGGAGATTTCTGAAGGACCTGTGGATCGATTTAGAAGAGATTCCAGCAGGGAATTGAAGGAGCCGCTTCGGCTCATGAATTAGAGTGAATGATCCTTAAGACCAAGAGGTTGCAGAGAGACTCTGCCAAGGTAGAGGTGGAGTTTGCGTCAACTTCTTTCCCGATGCCTGTTGTAAGTGACATATTCATCACCTACGTGTTCACGGCCCTCTGGGTCTTCTGCTGCACTCATTGTCTTTAGTCATAGGATGGCAGGAATAAATCTCTGATACCACTTTAATGTTCCTGACTTAGCCAGTCTAGTAAACGCTTCTAATGTGTGTGTAGGATCAAAGGTTTACAACATATAAATGATCATACAAATAGTAAACGTGACAAAGGACAAAAAATTTTGTATTATGATATCTCTATGGATTAAAAAATCGTCGAATGTGGCTGAATAAACTGACAATACTCGACTAGATCAATAGACAATGGATCTTAGCCAGAATACAAATAAGCAACTGTGGCTGAATAAAATAACAACACTCGGCTAGATCAAAAGACAAAGGGGTCTTAGATGGAATACAAATAAGCAACTAAAATATAATACCCAGAATATGGGAGCACTATGGAATTGATGAAGAATGATGGAAGACCTGGATGATCTTCCTGGTGAGTAGGGTGTGTCATTCAACACCGAAATCAACCAACTGGTGTCTTCCTCCTGGAATACACTGAACTATCCCTCCTGAGATGCACCTCTTCTCCTCAATGGCAAGTCATAATTTTCATAATGATGAATTAGGTAGCTCACACTCCATTTATAGCTTTCCAAAACCCTAAATCATGTTGAAACCCTAATTCACTGTTGACTTCTATTTTTAGCTCATAATGTCTTAAAAGCGCTTTTAAACCTTTTTAGCTCATGTCACTTTCTGAATATAACACCTCTGACTCGAGTGACCTCTAGTAACCTTGTTTACCCCTCTTTGGCCCTGGCTATAGTCGAACAGGGCAGTTTAGACCATTAAGCCTCCTCTCTGGAGCTCCTATTTGGAAAGGGACATTGCATTTTCTTCCATACTTATACTTGCATTTTGGATGTTGATATTCTGAATCTTGTAATGAAATTGTGGAGGATGCATGGTTATGATGTTTCTTTGTTAGACACATCTTGATGCTATCGTATCCTTTAATTTGCCAAATCTTCATGCCATTGATATGCACATGTTCCACCTAACTCTTTCATTCTTGTTCACTGGATACTTAGCTTTGTATGCAATCTCACATTAGTAGGTGATGAATGGGTATGCTCTTGATTTTCCTTTTAGTGTCACTTGCGAAAATGAAGCATGAAAACCTATGCACTCGAAACATGAAAGTACAATAAAACTCCAAAATCACAAAAAGAAATACAATCATTTTAATTTCTAAACCCAAAGAAAGCATCCTTTGCATAGGAAATACTACCTTATCACTCTAAAGGCATAAGATTTAAAAAAAACATGAGGTTATACCCTAACAACTTCACATTCCTCTAGCAATTACTGTTTTAGCTAGATATTGTGTATTTTTTTCATCTATCCTCAACTCCCATGATGCCATCCTATATCCCTTACTATGATTTTCTTTTCCTTCCCATTAGGAACCAAGGAAAGCCAAAATATATCATTTTTGCATTCTCTAGTTTTCTTAGTTAGTAGAAATATGCCCACACACAACCTTCAGGATTCGAAGAGAAGGAATTCTTTGTGAAAATTAGGGGAGGATTCAATAGGGGTGATACTATAAATACCTCTAGGATATACAACAATCCTAAGGTGGTTGTGGTCTACCAGCAACCCAATTGAATAGTTTATTTTGATAAACTACAAGGATATGTTGATATGATAGCTCTTGAATTTGAATATAATTTTCAAAATATCAAAGGTCAAGAATATATCATAGTAGTGAGAGGATTGGTACTGTAGGTTAATGAATCCATCATAAGAAAATTTTAAGGAATTTTGACGGGTTTACCTTAGCATAAATATGAAAGGAAGCTTGTAATCAATGCTAATAAACTATTTTTCGTAATTTATGTAGAACCTAAGTGAAACAAGAATGGGGTCAAAAGAGATACTCTTACAAACCTATGGGATCAAGTATCCTACCACCTACTAAATTATATCACTTATGAGGGAAGTTTTAGTATGTTATATGCATACCATTTCAGATTCTTGCATTAGCTCAACAATTTGTTTCACCATAGACTTGAAAAAAAATTGAGAATTCCTTATTTCCTACTATAGTATTTAAGAGAAATGAGTTCAAAGATTAACAAAAGGAAAGAGTAGGCCTTGGCCCACCATGAACTCATAAAATTTCTAGCATGTGATGTTATGGAAATATAATTTGTTAGAGTACCTTGGTGATAATTTGTGACCATGGATAGAGAAAGATTTTTGGCCTCCCAACAATCTATTTAGGAACTGAGTCAAGAAAGAGACATGAGGAAGAACAAATTTGGGAAGGCATAGGTCTCAAATAGAAAAACAAATATCAAAAAATGATCAAGGTGAGATATTTAGAAAAATCAATAACTTCCACTTTAATCAAAATGGGGACACCAGATGTAAACCCTTTGAAAATCAAAGAAAATAGCCCATCTCTAGGGAAGACTGGATATTAATATAGCATAGAAAGAACTAAATCTCAAACAATCTACAAGATGATCCCACCTATATCCTCCACCATAGTATACTTGGACGACCAACGAAACATGATTAATTGGAAGTATTGGGTGACATACAATCATCAATTGAGACTTTCACCAGGGCCAAATGTTTTAGTTTGCAATCCATAAAACATTATTCTTAAATTTATTAAAGCATTGAGGTTGTAATGACATACACAAACATTTATGAAGAAATAGATGTTGATGAACAACTCTTGTATTGAACCCCAACACTATACAATAGACTAATGTGCTTCATATTTTGTATGTTATTAATTCTAGGGACACTTTACTTGATGTTGGTCACTTCATAAAAGTGTGAACAACAAGAAAGATGGAAATATGGGATAAGGTTTATTTTAGGTAGCCTCTTGTCTTCCATGTTTCATAGGTACCTAATTTCCTTTAATTTTGAGACAATAGGTTATAAAATTCTTTTTTATTTGCTCTATCTTTCTCTAGGATTCACGAGACATACTACAACCCCAAACTTCACATCAATAAATAATAACAAGTGTAACAAGAGTATCAAAGAGGAGTTTCTTCTTATCCAAACTCCAAAGATCAGCTGATTTCCAATTGTTATCAAGCCCATAATAAGCTTTCCATCCCTCAATAATCCCTTTCTCAAAGCCACATATTATATGTATTAACCTTTTATTTATGATGTTAATAATTGAATGTTATTTCATTAAAAATAAATAATAATAATATTTCATTTATGTAAATAAAAAATAATGTATTCATGCAGTAGTCTAAATGTACTAAGTTTTTTTCTTTTTATGACATCTTTTAGAAGGGGCCATATATTGTTGGATCTTCTTATTTGAGTGGTTAAATTTTTATAATTCAAACGCTGAATTAAATTGAATGTACACACTTAATAGGTGATTTTAAAAACTAAACTTAATACTTGGTATAGTTCGTATACTTGGTAAACTTAGTATTAAGGAAATATAGTAAGTGCTTTTAAAACTAAACTTAATACTTGGTAAACTTGGTAAACATAGTATTATGGCAATATTAGATATCTTTCAGTGTAAGTAATGGACCCCAAGGTTTGGAAATGGACCCCAAGGTTTGGAATTTATTATTTTTCTAAGAATTCAATTTTATTGAATAGTGCCCCGGAGGTGTAGGACATTAGGTGATGGAGTGTGTTGTTAAGGCACTCCATGATGTTAAATTCACCAATTCAAAACCTATGGGGACGAAAAATCCAACCATGTTAAGGGTTGGTGTGGCTAATGTTTACTAGATTCAGTAATGCACACGAAGGTTTATGATTATTATTATTATTAAAGAGTCAATTATATTGACTAATAATTTGCATATGCCTACTTTAATAGACAAATCAATTATTGGTTAAATCTCAATTTATATTGTTTAAATTACAATTTTTAATGTATAAAAATATTCTATACCCTAAAAAACTATTTAAAAAAAATCAAATCTAATACATTTAGACGAAATCAATTTAATTAAATCTAAAAAATTAATACACAAATAAATTTTATGTTATGAAGGAGAAACAAAAATAAAATTGTTATTTATGATAACTAAATATTGAAGCTTCAAAAGAACAAAAAAATATTCACCACAAAACAAAATTCAAGTGTTTTTTAATTTTCATAGAATTCCATGTACAAACTCTTAACATTAAAACTTGAATACCTGTCATAACATTTATAAAAAATATCTCAACAAAGGTTTCAAAAAAAATATGAAAGACATTCCTGAACGATTAAAATACCACATATTTGAATTCAATAAATAAATATATTTTCATTACAAATTCCTGAATGGTTTACCTCCTGTTCATATGTTGAACCACTCTTCCACTTCGAAGACTCCAAATCCCATGGACTATTGTGAAATTCATCTTCATAGATGTCAACATCCCACAAAGTGAATAACTTATTGTTATGAAGAGGGCTATTGTCCGAGGATATGAATGAATCATCAACATCTTTCTTATGGGTTTCTCCAAATCTCCCAATATCTTTCTCATGGGTTTCACCAACTGTGGGGTCGAGAATCATAGATAACATGGTGCTTCCACATATATGGTTGGCCCAAAAGAACATCACAGACATCTAGTTGGGAAAATTCACATAATACCTCATCTTTGAAGGGGTGGATTCCGTATGACAATCGACACTACTAGCTTACACAGAGATCTTGTCACTGGAAAATCGACTCAATTTTGTATCGGTATGAGTGTTGTTTTGTCGACAATCCCAATTGTTTGACGAACTCTGTTGAGATAAGATTCTTTTTGATTATTTTGGCTTCCACTATCAACAATAAAATTCAATGGGGTCCCCTTCACCCACATCTGTGAATGAAAATGGTGCTCCTCATCTTTAGGATTTGTTGGTTCTTTTGGTTGAGTTGTTTTGGTCATGACAGTAGCAGTGGGGTTTGTGTAAATGATCTGTCTTCTACCAGTATTTTTTGAATTGGATTTTGAATGAGGGTTTGAATCCTTGTTTTTTATCATGACCACCAATGACTATTTTGAGCGACATTCATCAATGTCGCAGTGGGGAATTGTTTGGAAATCACACCATTTTCCAATGTCCTTCTTTGTATTTCCATTACCCTTCTATTGATTAGATGAGTTTCCAGGAGGTTTTTTGTTAGGACTATCTTTATCATGCTTTGGTTGTTTCATATTTGCAGAACTGACCTCCCATTTGTTAGTGTGCTTAAATTTCTGCTCGATTTTAACATATTGATAAGCAGAACCTAGTGACGAGATGTCCAAAAAATACATTTTGGTTTGGATGTATCTGTGTAGAGCCCCATGGTATTTTAGAACCGAATGTTACTCAAAGTATTTCATACCCATCTTGGTGCACAATGTATGGAAGCTATTGGTGAAATCTGACACTACTTGGCCCCTCTCTTGACACCACTTGGCCCATATCATGTACTGGTCTTCATAGTTTCCAAAATGGTAATATTGTTCCTTGACTGCATCAACAAAAAAATCTCAAGTGGGATAGAACCCACATATTCCATACTCCTCTATGGAAATTTTCTCCCAATAATTTTCCCACCAATGTTTAACATGGGGGAGAGCCTTCAGAAGTACGAAGGTGATCTTTTCCCTATCAGAAAAATTATGAACAGAGAAATAACCCTCTAGTATATTTAACCATTTGTCTAGGGCATCCGCCTCTATCTAGCCTTCAAATATGGGAATGTCAAAATGAACCCGTATCTTGAAAGGAGAGGTGCGTCCAAAGTGGCTGCTTGATAAAGATGCAATTTTTTCTATCGACATACATTGAAGGATGTTGGAAATTTTTTCCATAATTCATTCCGTTGTCACGTGAGGGCTTGCCCAAGCAACAAATTGATAGAATCTTCTTCTCTGTCGTTTTTATTTTCTTCCTCAATGGAGGGTTTACTTGGCATGTGAGAGAGATTTTCATCAAGGTAGACAATCTCGAGACCAAAGTTTCTAAAATTAGACCTCATTCAGGACATGCACTGAAAAAGGATCAAGAGCATCCTCTTCTGATATCATTAATCTATATTGTTTTCGGCACGGAATGAGAGGAAAAATATAATAAATAAATGTACAAAGATGTCTCGGGTATCCAATAATATAACACAAATATATTAGAGATTCAACCATAAACACAAAGATTTAGTGATACACAATTTCCATTAGTGAGGGGATTGGTAATGTAGGTTAATGAATCCATCATAAGAAAATTTTAAGGACTTTTGACGGGTTTACCTTAGCATAAATATGAAAGGAATCCTGTAATCAATGATAATAAACTATTTTTCCTAATTTATGTAGAACCTAAGTGAAACAAGAATGTGGTGAAAAGAGATACTCTTACAAACCTATGGGATCAAGTATCCTACCACCTAATAAAGTATATCACTTATGAGGGAAGTTTTAGTATGTTATATGCATAAAACACATCTTGATTCTATCGTGAAGAGGCACAAAGATATAAAAACATAAAATTTTGGTTCTCGAAGTTCAAGTGATGAATATGGAGGATGACCAACGAAACATTCTTAATTGGAAGTATTGGAAATATAATATAGTTTGTCCAAATAAATAAAAGATGAAACTATAATGAAAACAATTTTTTCGAGACCGGAGATGAAACCACAGCAATGAAACTTGCGCTAAGATGTGGTATATATATATGTATGTATGTATGTATGTATGTATGTATGTATATGTCAACCTGGACTTATCTATATTTATAGTTGATAAATTCTAAATATATCTCTCTATATATGTGTGGATTTTGGCCCACCCGGACATATCGATTATTCTAAATTTCTTCCAACATTTTAGTTATTATTTTAAGTCTGGTAAGATTTGGGAAGATCTTAGATAAAATCGAAAAACCATATACCTGAGTGTCACATAGTTGATCTATCTTGCCTTCTCGATACTAACTAATGTACACCTCATTGTTTTTACCCTCTACGGCTAGGGCCACTCGTTCCGATATTTCCATGGTGAAGAAACCCCATAAGCCAATGAACACTCTATCCTTCAAGAATCCATCCTTTCTTAGTCTCATTCATAGGTGAGTTGAAGTAATGTTTTTGTGGAGGCCTACAATTGGAGTGAAATACAATGTTAAAGTCCCTTCTCCATATTTTTCTAAATCCCTAGGAATTTATTTGAAAATTGATCGGTATTATTTTAAGCACGAACTGAGAGTGGAGATAAAAAAAAGAAATGTACATAGATATCTCGGGTATCTAACAATATAACAAAAAAATATCACAGATGCAACCATAATACAAAATTTCTATTAATGAGCGAAAAAGTACAAAGACTCACTAGAATGGTGGTAACTTATGTATGAGAAGAGATGTGGCGGCTACTCGCTTTCACAAGAATATCATTGTTACAATGAGGTTTCAAGGCCTTTTTAACATAAAGAATATTAAAAACCCTAACCCTGGAAGATGAAAAAGATTAGTTTTGTGGACCCTGTTTTGGGTAGTTTGGTGTACCAGCTTCTCGAGGGTGTAACATTGGCATACAATCTTTGTTTCAGGCCCTCGATAGCACGTTGGAAAGGTATCATCAATAATAATTATTTTCTGGGATAAATTAAAGCCTTCGACTATCATTGAGGTGCTCGATCCAAAAAAAAAATCATTTAGCACCTCAATATCCCTAGAAGTTTATGAACCAAAAAACTGTTGAAAATAGTAAGTTACTATAAAGCTATTTTGAGAAAGATGGAATAGATGGGTGGCTAGCAATATCAACCTGGATCAATCCTCCCTCCTTAGGATGAAATTGTCTCCATTGAGTTGAGTTCTCGAGGAAGAGGAAAAAGTGTTTGTTGAATCTACATCTAGCTTGTTGAAGGCTATCACGAACCTGTTGCTCACGGGGTTGAGTCTGTTCAACCAATCGGGATACATGAGATGACCTTGTTGGATAGAAGGTGCTTGGGTCATGGTTGTAGTTGTTACAATGTCCTTTTTATTCTCCTTTTGAACAGATTGTGAAGAAGCTAAATTTTGTAGTATGAGTTACTACCTTGTGGCCCTATTTAGGTCGTACAGTAGCTTGAAATACCTCTGTTATCATGTAGAGATGACCCCTCAGTGAAAATATTAAACTATGGGGTCGAGACTCATAGATAACATGGTGCTTCCACATATATGGTTGGCCCAAAAGAACATCACAAACATCCAGTTGAGAAACATCAAATAATACCTCATCTTTGAAGGGGTGGATTTCGTTTGACATTTGACAATGTTGGCTTACACAAAGATCTTTTCCCTGGAAAACCAACTCAATATTCTATGGGTACGGGTGTGGTGTTTTCAACAATCCCAACTGTTTGACGACCTCTATTGAGATAATATTCTTTTGGCTTCCACTATCAACAATAAAATGAAATGGGGTCCTCTTCAACCACATCTGTGAATGAAAAAGGAACTCCCCATATTTAGGATCTGTTGGTTCTTTTGGTTGAATTGTTGTGGTCATGACAGTAGCAGTGGGGTCTACGTCAACAATATGTCTTCTACCAATATTTTATGAATTAGATTATGAATGAGGGTTTGACTCCTTGTGTTTGATATTGACCACCAATGACTATTTTGAGTGACATTAATCAGTGTTGTGATGGGGAATTGTTTGGAAATCACACCATTTTTCAATTTCCTTCTTCGTATTTCCATTACCCTTCTATGGATTAGACGATTTTCCAGGAGGGTTTTTGTTAGGACCGTCTTTATCATGATTTGGTTGTTTCATATTTGCATAACTGACCTGCCATTTGTTTTGGTCCTTAAATTTATGCTCGATTTTAACAACATATCGATAAGTAGTACCTGGTCATGAGATGTCCAGAAAATCCATTTTGGTTTGGATGTATCTGTGTAGATCCCCATGGTATTTTAGAACCAAATGTCACTCGAAGTATTTCATACCCATCTTGGTGTGCGATACATGGAATGTATTGGTGAAATCTGACACTACTTTGTCCCTCTCTTGACACAACTTGGCCGATCTTATGTACTGGTCTTCATAGTTTCCAACATGGTAATATTATTCCTTGACCGCATCAACAAAAAAATCTCAAGTGGGATAGATCCCATATATTTCATACTCCTCTATGGAAATTTTCTCCCAATAAGTTTCCCACCAATGTTTAACATGGGGGATATCCTTCGGGAGTATGAAGGTGATCCTTTTGCTATCAAAAAAATTGTGAACAAAGAAGTAACCCTCTAGCAGATTTACCCATTTGTCTAGGGCATCTGCATCTATCTAGCCTTCAAATATTGGAATGTCAAAATTAACTCGTACCTTGAAAGGAGAGGTTCTTCCAAAGTGGTTGCTTGATAAATATGCAAATTTTTCTATCGACATACGTTGAAGGATGTTGGAAAAATTCTCCATAATTTTGTCTCTATGTCGTGTGAGATCTTGCTCAAGCAACAAATTGATAGAATCTTCTTCTCCATTGTTTTTGTTTTCTTTCTCAATGGAGGGTTTACTTGGTGTGTGAGATATTTTCATCAAGGTAGAAAATCTTGAGACCAAATTTTCTAAACTTAGACCTCATCGGGGACATGCACTGAAAAAAGATCAAGAGCATCCTCCTTTGATATCAATAATCTTTATTGTTTTTGGAACGAAATGAGAGAAAAGAGATAATAAAGAAATGTTCAAAGATGTCTCGGGTATCCAATAATATAACAAAAATATATTATATATTCAACCATAAACACAGAGATACAATGATATACAATTTCCATTAATGAGTGAAAATGTACAAACACTGTAAAAATATAAAGATAAAGAGTCACTAGAATGGGGGAAACTTATCTCTAAGAAGAGATGTGATGGCTACATGCATTTAAAAGAAGATGATTGTTACAATGAAGCTGCAAGGCCTTTTTGACATAAAGAAAATAAAAAACCCTAACCCTGGAGGATGAAAAGCCAACAATTTTGTGGACCCTGTTTTGTTTAGTTTGGTGTATCAACTTTCGGGGGGCATACCTTTGGAGTATGATCTTTGTTTGGGGAACATGATAGGTATTTGAAATACTTTCGATGATTAAGAATGCATATGATATGTTTAAACAAACTTATAAACTAAACTAATGTACATGGTTATGATGTTTCTTTGTTAGACACATCTTGATGCTATTATATCCTTTAATTCGCCAAATCTTCATGCCATTGAAATGCACATGTTCCACTTAAGTCTTTCATGCTTGTTAACTAGATACTTAGCTTTGTATGCAATCGCACATTAGTAGATGATGAATGGGTATGCTCTTGATTTTCCTTTTAGTGTCACTTGCAAAAATGAAGCATGAAAAGCTATGCACTCGAAACATGAAAGTGCATAAACCCAAAGAAAGCATCCTTTGTATAGGAAATACTACCTTATCAATCTAAAGGCATAAGATTTTTGAAAAACATGAGGTTATACCCTACCAGCTCCACATTCCTCTTTAGCAATTACCGTTTTAGCTACAATTGTGTATTTTTTTCATCTATCCTCAAATCTCATGATGCCATCCTATACCCCTTACTATGATTTTATTTTCCTTCCCATTAGGAACTGAGGAAATCCAAAATATCTCATTTTTGAATTCTCTAGTTTTCTTAGTTACTAGAAATATGCCCACACACAACCTTCAGGATTCAAAGAGAAGGAATTCTTTGTGAAATTTAGGGGAGGATTCAATAGGAGTGATACTATAAATACCTCTAGGATATACAACAATCCTAAGGTGGTTGTGGTCCACCAACAAACCAATTGGATAGTTTATTTTGATAAACTAAAAGGATATGTTGATATGATAGATCCTGAATTTGAATATAATTTTCAAAATATCAAAGGTTAATAATACATCATAGTAGCGAGAGGATTGGTAATGTAGGTTAATGAATCCATCATAAGAAAATTTTAAGGAATTTTAAGGAATCTTGTAATTAATGATAATAAACTATTTTTCCTAATTTATGAAGAACCTAAGTGAAACAAGAATGGGGTGAAAAGAGATACTCTTACAAACCTATGGGATCATGTATCCTACCACCTACTAAAGTATATCACTTATGAATAAAGTTTTAGTATGTTATATGAATACCATTTCAGGTTCTTGCATTAGCTCAAGAATTTGTTTCACCATAGGCTTGACAAAAAATTGACAATTCCTTATTTCCTACTATAGTATTTAAGAGAAATGAGTTCAAAGGTTAATAAAGGGAAAGAGGATGCCTCAGCCCACCATGAACTCATAAAATTTCCAGTATGTGATGTTATGGAAATATAATTTGTTAAGAGTAAATTGGGAAAAATTTGTGACCATGGATAGAGAAACACTTTTGGCCTCCCAACAATCTATCTAGGAACCCAGTCAAGAAAGAGACATGAGAAAGAAGAAATGTGGGAAGGTATAGGTCTGAAAAAAAAATATCCAAAAATGATCAAGGTGGAATATTTAGAAAAATAAATAGCTTCCACCTTAATCAAAATCGGGAGACCAGATATAACAATTTGAAAATCAAAGAAAATACCCCATCTCTAGGGAAGACTGGATATTAATATAGCATGGAAAGAACTAAATCTCAAACAATCTCCAAGATGATCCCACCTATATCCTCCACCATAATATACTTGGAGGAAAATCCTATCCTTACTAAGATTCTATTAGGGGAATGAGAGGAACAAAAGGCAACAACGCCACCTACAAATCATGTGATGCAACTCACCTTAAATGAGATATAGGCGGCAAGGGATGAATCTCTTGAATGGAAGAGCCTAGTAGAGGACAAGATCGACAAGGAAGAATATGTACAAATCATTGAAAATGATTTGGAGAAGCAACTTCATAACTTGTAGGAAAATTTCCAAATCATGAGAATGCAGTGCATTGACAACAAGAGACAACTTGAGGTAGAAAATTCTTCCTTGAAAGAGGATCTAGCAAAAATTAGAAAAAAATTGGCTATCTAGACTGAGAGATTGGAGATAATTTAACCATTTCTCTCCAAGATGGCCTAGATAGTAGAAGAAATGATTAATTGTAGATAGCTATCAAAATTTAATAGTATCTTACTCAAATTGGCATGCCCAACAACCATCTACTTCTAGACTTGATAAAAACTCCATAAATCATCCACAAGATCATATCTCAATTTCTTTTTCATATTATATATTTTATTACTTGAAAAATGAATTGTCATGGCTCTTTGGTTCGTTTAGACACTTTTTTAGCTCGTCGACAGGCATTGCGAGTGGTTCAGGATCTAGTAAATTAATGCCCCTTCACCCTTTGAATTGAGACCCAAAACTCAATTTTTCACGCCTCGTAACCAACACTAAAATTCATGAGTGATATTGAGGTCAAAATTAACATTGGAGAAACCACGAATAACTCATTACAATTTAATTAAAATGAGTGTCGATAAGACCCCTTGGTTTTTGTACTTAATAAATCTATAACTCTTCCTTATGTCATCAATTTGTCTAACGTTTTGTTGCTAAGAATAATAACCACCGAAATATTTATAGTAAGTGGTTGGAGTCCTTATTTTGACCTCATTTTGGCAGTTTTCATAATCTAAGAAGAAAAATCTCTCTTATTTGTTAGAAATATTTTTAATTGGCGTTTTCATAGTTTTGGGCCTCGTAAATGAATTTTTTTAGTTGTGTTTGAGTTTATATTCCTAAAAAATTTCAACGTATCCCCTTTTGGAATTTCAAGATAAACTTGAAAGACAACCAGAAAATGTGTGCAAAAGGCCCTTGGAGGTTAAAGTATAGTATTTGTGCGGAATGTTGCTTCAATGGAATCAAAGTTTCTCTCCATGTATTTCATGTTTGTCTATGGAATTTGATCCAAGTCATCAATTTTATTTTTGATATATATGCACAT